>LPNX010509333.1:0-77556 GCA_001517045.1 Pseudotsuga menziesii
TAAACATCTTAAAATGAGATCCTAGCAGATAATGTCGGAATTTTTGTAATGCATATACCATAGCAAGGCCTTCACGTTCTGTCATAGTATAATTTTTCTTTGCTGTAGATAACTTTCTGCTGGCAAAAGAGATAGGGTGATCGATATTACCTGCGCCTGGCTGGGCGAGCACAGTACCTAAAGCAATAGAGGATGCATCAACATGCACATGAAACTCCTTGTTCCAGTCAGGGAATACTAGGATAGGGGCAGTGACCATTTTTTCTTTCAGAATGTCGAGGCTTGCTTGGCATTCTGGTGTCCATTCGAACTTAATATCCTTCTTTAGCTTCCTTTCCATTGGGGCAGTAATCTTGGCATATCCTTGGATGAATTTCCTGTAGTAACCGGTGTGACCCAGCGTTGTGCGAAGTTTTTTGACGGACTTCGGAGGTGGCAGGTTCACAATAATAGCGATCTTCGCAGGGTCCATCATCAATCCCTGCTTACATACCACATGACCAAGTAGAATGCCAAAGGGTGCATAGAAAATGCACTTTTTCAAGTTCAAGGAGATTTGGTGCTGTCTGCATTTGTCCAACATAAGTCTCAAACTAGTTATATGGTCTTTTACTAGCCCAAAAATAGTCCAATCATCAAAGTAAACTTCTAGGAATTTGTGTATGTATTCCTTAAACGCGGAGATGACTACTCACGAAAATATGGCAGGTGCATTCTTCATCCCGAAGGGCATGACAGTATACTGGAAGGATCTCGTTTCGGTAGCAAAGGTTGTCTTGTGATGGTCCTCTGGAGCAATTCGGATCTGATGGTAGCCCGAAAACCCATCGGTAAAAGAGTATACTTCTTGACCTCCGACATTGTCGAGCACTTCATCTGTAAAGGGAGTGGGAATAAGGTCGTGCAGATAGGCATCATTGAGTTTCCTTAAATTGACACAGATTCGGATTTCACCCTTAGTCTTCTTCTCCTGGACGACCATAGGGATGACCCACTCAGATTCTTCAACAGGTTCAATTATTCCTGCAGCAAGCTTCTTATCCAACTCTAGCTTAACCTTTTCCTTGTATTTTGGATTCAATCTATAAGGGCGCTGCTTCACAGGCTTCGCATCAGGCTTCAGGGGGATCTTCATTACTCCGATATCTCCCAAGATACCTTTCATTTCAGAGAACTTTGTCGGAAAAAGATCTTGGTATTCGTGGAGAAGTTGAGTTACCTTGCTGACCATCTCGTCATCCCAATAGTCGCCAATGGTAGCAAACTTAGGTTATTCCTCAGATCCAATGTTAACTGTGCGCGTCTTCAAGGGCTGCGTCACTTCGGGAACTTCGACTGCCGGTCCATGCACGTCGCGGTATCCTTCTGACTCAGGGATATCAAGACGGCACGGGTCCTCCTCCTCGTCGACTGTGAAGTTATAACATTCGACTGCGAGGGCTTCTTGTGTGGCCCAATCAGGGCAATTTTCTGTCACTTCTTGTTCGTTAAATACCTTAGTATGGATGATCCTGATAGCTGCATCGAGGGCTGGACAGACATCATTAGTAGAGAAAGTATGGATAAAGCTATGAACAAGACAGTCCCAACTTACAGTGTCTTGGCGAAGTTCAGCCTCTGTGTACCAGTTCTTCGCTAGTGGTCCCAGCATGTGCACAAATCTATGTACCCACTCATTCTAAGGTACATACTTCCATGCCTCGTAGCATTTGCTTAAGTGGTCCTGGGGACAAGTTTTCCCATCAAAATTGCTTCGTGCCTTTGCCAACTGGTCTGAGAATCTCAAGCGAAGGAGCTTCTGACATGCTTTCCAGGTAGGGATCTGCTTCTTATGGCTCGTCCACCATTTGACTACTGTGGCTCTGAATGCTGACTCTAGGGCCTCCATTTTCTGTAGGTCAGGTATCTGATCCGAGAATTGTGCAATAAATGGTTCAGGATCTGTCGATCCATCATACACAGGTATAGTTCTGGTTTGTGAGTCGACCCATATAAGAGACTTGGTAAGGCAGGCATTGCTGCCCCTATGGTGCTCAGATAATCAGTGTTGCCAACTTTCTAATTCATCTTCAGAGTCCATCATACAGGAGGTACCAGACTCCCACCCTGCGGCCGGAGGATCCGCATAACCTTCTTCCTGCGCCATGATAGTAGATATAGGTTCCACATCAGCTTGATCCTCATGGCGGAGTGGCTCGATGTACTGTTCCCCTTGTGAAGGATCCAGGGGCAGGATGACCCTGAAGTCTTTCCCTTCGAAGACCATCTGTCTCTTCTTTAGGTTGATGACTGCGGCATTTGCCATTGCCCATTCAATTCCTAACAGGGCCGGGTAAGGGTTGCTGTCATTAATGATCTCAATTACTTCGAAATCCGCGAAGGTGCTGAATCCGTCAATATCTATTTGGAGATCCAGGAATCTTCCTAAAGGTACAATCTTTTGTTGGTTGGCTAGCCGCAACTATATAGGGGACCAGGCAAGGGTAGGTTTCCCCATTTGTTCCCAGGTTTGTTTGGGTAAAATGTTTACATCGGACCCCAAGTCCAGAATAACATCGGTCATATCATATGCCCCTATCTGAGCATTCAATCGCATTTCCCTACCAGTTCTGCTGACTCGATGAACAATTTTGTCCTGACCACAACTTTGTAGAGATTCGCAGGAAGTGATGACGTTCTGCAGCTCATTCAGAGTAGCTTGATTTCTTAAAAGTTTGAGGCAACTTTGCAAAAAGGTAGATAGTATACTTACTTTATCTAGCGATGCGTCGCAGGGTGGCGACTGAGGCTGCGCAGGCGCGCTGGGTGGGCTAGGGCCAGCAAAATCCTTCTTGGCCGCCATGAATGTCTCTTTCTCTCTGATGATATCAAATGCAGGAATTTTCTCAGGAGCCTTACGAACTAGAGCTTCGACAGGTCGGTTTGGTGTATTTTGGATGTGTGTCGTAACTCCACTTCTTATAACGACATTGATGGTTGCCGCAGGGCGGGGCTCCATAGAAATCATCTAGAGGCTCGGAGTAGGGGTAGTCTGTCGTGCCTGAATCTTAGAGATCAACTGGGGGCACTGCTCAATCACATGGTCTACGGCACGGCAATACCGACACGTCGTAGTGGGGTTCCGACAGTTGCGAGCCAAATGCCCAGCTTGGTTACAATTGTAACACACGAATTGGCTTCGGCCGCGCCCGGCCATGCCTCCACGGCCCCCAGAAGTACCTCGTCCAGAGGCACCCCCCTGGTAACCATAAATATCGTTACTTGGGCCTTCAGTGTGCACCCGGTAGACATCATAGGTGCGGCACTCATCCTCATTATGACCTACAGATTTGCAAAAATTACAGTAGGAGTTCTTAGGTCCCTGCCCATACCTTTGTTGACTTTTCATTCTGCAGAGCTCACAATAGAGAACTTGCGGTGGAAAGGGGTTCGGCGCATCGGTCTGCAGGTACTTGTTTACCAGAGGGCACTGTTCCTTGTCGTGACCTTCGTTCCGACATTGCGTACACCAAACCTCTTCGTGATCAGGTTTTCCCTTTTTCATCTCGCGAAGTTCTAGAGCCATCGCGGCTAACTGTGCTTGGATTTGAGCAATACCAGAGTCATCTCCGACAGGGGCAGTCTCTAGTTTCATTTCGATTTCCAAAGCCTCTTGTTGGTCAGCAACCTTCTGCTGCATGAGTGGAGTTTGGATATGTGGTAACAATGCTGCAATAAACCATTCCTTATGCTGCGCAGGACTAATGGTAAATCTGACTTGGTCCAGTAGAACTTTGAATCTCTGATCAAAGTCCCAGACTGATTCGCAGCGCCGCTGTTGAATCTCCTTGAGTTTAGTGATGCTCTGCGACTCCGATTTAGGCTTCTTAAATTATTTGACTATAGCCGCCTTGATCTTGCCTAAAGTAGGCCTCTGAGTGCTGGAAAATTTCATGAACCATGTCAGAGCCCGGTCCCGAAAAGAAGTAATGAGTTGCACGGCTCGCACATCCGGATCTGTAATTTTCTTCGCGTTCCATACCGCTTCGCATAGAAACCAGAACTGTTCTGGGTCCTCTGATCCCGTGCCTTTAAAGATGGGGAGTTTAATTTCATCAACGAGGTGGGCCATGGAGTTTCTGGGGGGGTTGGGAGGGGGACAGGATGTTGATGGGGGGGGATTTACGAGGGCAGACTGGCCTGTGGCCGAAATACTCGGGCCTGGTTGACTCTCAGACTACGATGGAATTTCAGGGGTAGCGGAGCGGCGTTGCGGGGTGACCGGAGGGTTTCCAATCGAAGGGTCATCTTTGGAATCTGACGCTTCAGGTTTTACAGGGGTGGACGCGGTAACCTGACCTAAGGAAGAGGGGTCAAAATCTCTCTTATATCTTTTTCCGTTTCACAGCAACCCACTTTGCTTGTCGAAGGGAGTGTCACTTGCAAACATATGTTAGTACGACGAAACTAATAGTCCGATTCAAACAACAATATACCCGTTTTCGGCCAATAGTATTTCAATCCTTAAGCTTAATAAATTCAAAAAATTACCGCGGGGACCTTTGAAAAACTGTCGTTCAGCTTCGCTGAAAGAGGTGCTCGTGTCAAAGGCAAACTCTGTTACAAAGGCTTCCAACGTTCGCGTCGTCCAGAAGTCAATAGCGCGGGAGACCTCGTTGTTCATGTGTTGCACAAGATTGACCCTTGCGGGGGTCCACACAGGAATCCGTCGAGCTTGAGAGTTCGTCCTCCTCTCTGTGAACCTAGACAACCACTGGTGCAACTCTATGTGGATGCTACCAAAAAAAAAATTTTCATAAGCATCACAAAAAACATACTTTTGTAAAAATTCACTTGCATTTCACCGCGGAATGGCGTTCTCTTGCTGCGCAAATTGCAAACAGATCTCAGCAAATCAATCACTGATTTCCTTCACAGAGGGCCTCCAGAACATAGCCCTTGTGGTACAAGGTAAACCCCTCTTGAGCAGGTACTAAGTTCAACCGGCAACAGAACCAATTTGTTGGGCAATAGGGCAGACCCGGGTTTAAACCTTTTGTGTCGCACCAACAAAAGACCCACAGTGTTGGCCCTTTCGGCAACAACCTGCACGCAGGTTGCAGTCCCACCTGAAACAGCTATGGGATGCCACAGAATCAGGTTTCTGCAAGCAAAGAGGGGGATTACTGTACCTTATCCTTTTAATAACCTTATTAATCAATAATTACAAGTTTCACCATTCATTCACATACAACTTCGCAAATAAATAAACAGTCGTGACTTGCTCAACCCACTACAGGGAATTCACAGCGAAGCTAAATGTTAGCAGTGATCTAACTTATCAAATGTATACAGTTATTAATGCATAAAACAAATAGAAACAGAAACAGCACAAGAAACCACAACACCGGATATAACGTGGTTCACCCCCAGTGTAGGGGCTACGTCCACAAACTGTGTTCTATTCAACTTGCTACAAAACCACAGTTTGATCTGCGCACTCAGCTGCAGATCCTTTCAGTCCTCAAAAAGCCGCGCACACAGCAGCAGGCCCCTGCGCACACAGCTGTAGGTTTTTCCTTACAATCTTCTTTACAAAACCCTCTGCGCACACAGCTGCAGAGGTCATCCACGCACACAACTGGGACTTAACCTTCTTCCACAAAACCAATCTTAGCTTCACCTTAATCTTTCTTTCATCATAAAACCTAACCTATCTTCTTTACTCAAGCGCTTATTTATACTGCGCATTTTTACAAAACCATGGTCTTAAACCACGGGCACCCAAAACCCAAAACCCTGGATTTCAACCAAGGGTTTATTACAAAAAGGAGTTTTAACTTAACCCTGACACCCCTAAGACTATTTTGAGTCCATACTCGCGGAGTTATCCCTCTTAGGGGTCATTAGGGTGTGTGTACCAACAGATCAAAACTTGAACAAATAAAATTCTGAAAGTGACCATACGTCAAGAATGGAAGCTTATTTCTTATATCAATAGTACGAGGTTGAAGAGCAACAACTTCTTCACAACATGATAATCTCATAGCAAGAACTAGGAAATTTCTACTATAATCCACTGAATGTATATTATCATCGAAAAAGTTAGCAAACTGACTTGAAGAATCAACACAAGCATCATTTATATCCTTGCTCATATGAAAATATGAAAATGATGAAGAAAATTGTCTTAAATCTGAATGATACCTACATTCTTCTTCCTATTCATAAGCTTGTATATCTTCAACATGAGCCTGATCTCAAAGCATTTTGCGAGCTCAGATGTTCTCCTCCACTCCTTTTGCATCATCAAACAATTGTCTTAAAGATGACGATTTCCTTTCCAATAGGAAAAAGACAAGATCTGAATGTTGAGCCATAACATAATATACTATAGCAAGTTTTTCCGAAGGTTTGATCTCTGTAGGCATACTGATATAAAAACTTTGAAACCTCTAATTAAATTTAGTAATTGGCTCATCATTCTCCCTTTTCAAACTATAAAATTTGGAAAGAAATTGATCATAAGATTTATTCTTACCCCAATACTTCAAAAAGACATCATGTAACGCTTCCCATGA
Organism: Pseudotsuga menziesii; assembly: GCA_001517045.1. Taxonomy (NCBI): domain Eukaryota; kingdom Viridiplantae; phylum Streptophyta; class Pinopsida; order Pinales; family Pinaceae; genus Pseudotsuga; species Pseudotsuga menziesii. Next base: position 6,561 of record LPNX010509333.1, read on the forward strand.
TCCAAGTGAATCAGCTTTTAAATTTCAGAACCAAAACCCAACATCTCCAACAAAGGATTTTGAAAATAACCTCATGACAACATCCTCGTGCATGATTTCAAAATTATCAATGAAATTATGAAAAGATCCTAAATGCTTCTCTACTGTAATATGGTCTTTTCAAGTAAAATGGGGAAGATATTCAACAAAGTAGGAAGGGTAAGGATGTAAGAGAGATGGCAGCCTAAAAGGTTTAAACATCTTCTGTCTGGGTCTAGACTAAAAATCTATGAGTTGAAAATGAGGTTCAACAAGTTGTTCGCAAGTTTCAGTAGTGATGGTAGAAGGTAATAGATCAGATTTATTCTCTACAAGATGACCAAAACAATTAGGTTCAAGATATATGGGTATATGTATATCAGGTTGCACATATATTTCAAATGAAGGAATAGGATCAACATCAATAAAACAAGAATAATGCATACTTTTTCTTCCAAAGATGGATATGTACCTGAAGGTTTATGATCATCGGAATAGACAAAACAAAAAATAATTCTTTTGACATGCAATGGGAAAGACAGGAAAGAACTGATGAATAAGAACAAAACCTCATGGAGGAAAGTAACAAGCTGATACCCAGTCTTTCCATTTGGCTTCTTCATTTTTCTGTCAACAAAATTCTCCTTGCAGTGGAATCTTGAATCGTGGAGTCGTTGGTGAAAAATTGTAGTCTAAAGGATTTTCTGACTTTGTTCACCTCTCAAAATTAGATGAATAATAATATCCTAGGGAAGATATGCTTCAGCTTCATCCTCGACAACAGCGCCAAAGATGTTAGTGCCAGAAATTGTTCTTAGACTACTAGAAGAACAAGCCAACACAATCTCAAAAGTAAAATTAAATAAAATAGGTTTTAGGGTTTTGGTTTTAAAAACTTCATCAACAAGGAGGAAATAAACATCCATAAGCTAATACAGAACCGAATCATGCAATTTGGATAAACTGGGGATCAAACACATCCCAATAAGCCATAAACATTACACATGAAATATTAATCCCACCCATAGGCTAGAAGCATTTACATGAATAAACCTTTAAACATGAAATGAAATTGTAGACTAAGCAATCAACCAGATCAGAAATGAAAAAGCATGACAGGTAAAAGGGCTTATCAATTTATATATAATCAATAACAGTCATCCACTTACATAAGAGTAATAAATGCTAGCTTGAGAAATCAAAGCTCTAAAAGCCTCTCCTTGAGTGAAAAATCCCACCCCAAAACTATATGTTTGTCTTCCTTTTATCATTACAAAGCTAAAGTAGTTACATAACTACCTTCTAGGTCGAAATTTGAAACAATTACATCAATTAGTTACATGATAACTCAAAATATTTAAAGACAATTAACCAAAAAATAGCAAATCGGATTTGGGAAAATTTGGTGAATTTATGAAAATTTGGGTCTTAAAGACGCCTTCATATCTCTCGATACGGGACACTTGTACAAAAAATGAGAGAGGTTTTTTTAAATGATTTTGTTATGAACAAAACACTCTCTTGGTGTTTAAACATTCCCTTTCAATTGATCTAAATACATGCTGGAAATTTGTGACTAAAACAAGAAATTATTAAATATTTCAAACCCTGAAAATAGGCCACAAAGATGAATTCGAATCTCTAAAATGATAATATTTGTTGCAAAAATGAGAGAGATTTTTGTGAATGATTCTATTGTGGACAAAAACCTCATTTTTTTCCATAATTCATTTCCATCACCTCGTAATATTCTCCCAATGATAATGACAAAAACAGGAAAAACAAAGTTGCTACAGGAATCTTCTCATGAAAATATTTGACAAAGGACTCAAAAATGAGGGTTAGATTATAAAGAAAACTTGGAATAAACTTTTATTATAAGTTTTTAAAAGCTTAAAGATATACAAATTAACTAATAATCCCAAAAGACAAACCTTAAAACTAAACTAATGAAATAATTCAACCATTAAAAGCATTAAATCCAACAAAAATGACTGACTGTCAAAAGTTCTTAAAATCAACATAAAATGTAAAATCATTTTAAACCAACGGTTGAAAATTAGGACAAAAAGAACAGATAAACTACGAACACGATCTAGTTATAAAACCAAGCATTAGGGAATCAAATTACTTCTATTTGGAATGCATTCTTAAGTTTTCTGTTGATTAAGTTGTCATTTATGCCAACAGCGTCTAGTCATTGATGCCAACTGTTGAGTCCTTGGTACCCCTTGTGGGGACCCTGAGGGTTAGTGTTTAGTTTGTGGTTGTTTGTGTCAGAGGATCCCTTTTGACCTTGTCCAAGCCCAAGCTTGAATCCCTTGGAGGCCTTGGAACAATGAAAAAATACATGGTTACCCATTGACTTGGTTAAGTTCCCCTAAGTTGTGTCTTGGTCCCATTTCAGTCCATTGTCGAGTTCCTTACTCATGGTTGATCTTTGGTTATTAGTATTTTTGTTGCTTTTCATGCTTGTACTTGTTTTCTTCTATTGATTGGTTGTTGGATGGATGATGTGGGTGGGTCACATGTGTAAAGTCCTTGATGTGTTGATGGTGAATCCCATTGCTTTCATTGGATGGTATTGAGGTTGTTAATTTCTTGTCGGGTCCTTAAGTCCACTATCTTATATCTTGATCCTCTTTCCATGTGGAGACTTAGGTCTTGGAACCCACACTTATGGTGGTATGTTGGAACCCATTCTTATGGGGTTCTTGGTGTCCTTGAAATTTTAGGTCTTGAACCCACATATATGGTGGTTTGATGTCCCTTGGACGATATATGGTCATTTGCATGTAGTATCCTTGTGATCATGCATATGAATCCCATAAGGTGTTGCAAACTAGTGTTGAGGTGTTTGTAAACCTATTTTGGGGTGTTGGTAATATTATGGTGATGAATATATATAGTAGAACCACTAGATATGTTTTTAATGATATGGAGACCTTGAACATGATTATGTTGAATCCCTTGAAGTCCATGGAAAGTATCTTGTTTAAATATTATATGATATCTTTGAAAGAGTCCTTGAAAGCCTTGCATGTGGTGCCTTGGATCTTGAAACATGATTATGTATGGCCATATTTGTGGTTATATGGATATTGGGATGTATATGGAGGTATATCCCATGTATGTGCCTTGATATGTTGAAGAAGACTTTGAAGAAGACTTTGAAACTCTTGTAGTTGGTGGTATGGTCTTTGGCACCCTCATGTGTGGGGTCTTTGAAGTCCTAGACATATTGAATAATTTAAGGGTATTAGACCAAGAATTTTAAAATAAACACATCATAGGGATATAGTCCTCATCAATCCATTTCTAGTGATATGTGGAGCATCTTCTAACTCCTTACGGTTGAAGAGATATGAATTTTTGAAGTTGGTGTACTCCAACTTTTTGGGTGAGCGGACCAAGCAAAAGAGAATTTAACTATTTGTAATTTTGAATTGCATGTCGGCCCAAGGTAATAAATTTTCTTCATAACCTATATAAATAAAATATCAAACATTTCATTTGTTCATCATCAATTCTCTTAGGAATTTCACAACTCTTGGAGAAAAGTGAGAAATTTTGTGACAGAAAAATTTATGGGCATCTTCACTAAAATTGGCATAACTTTCTCATACGGATTCCGGAATCATAATTACAAAATTCTTGGCTCATTGGAAAGCTTGTTACGATGGCTATGTGATGACATGATCTAAATTTTATTTTGGTTTTTCTAATTTTTATTCATCTTGTGATATTCAAAAAGATATGGCTCATGCTTCTAGGTTTCTCTTGTGATGGCACATGTCTCTCATGGATAGAGTTCATCTTTGATCTTAGTATGTGAGCCTATATATTGATATATATATTTGAGGTCATTGAATATGTTATGGATTCTATGGTGATGGTTATATTGGAATATATCTTGATGTCATATTGATGTAGATCTTGATGATTATCTTAGATATTCTTCACATATATTTTCGTGTTTATCTTGACGGTTGTATAGTGCAGTATTGTATGAGAAGTTGACATGTAAGTAATAGATATTGTTAGTGATTTCTTTGATCAACCTAACTGTTTTCTTTGAAAACTATTTTTACAAGTGTTGATCATTGTGTCTTTGACCTAAGTGGAGTTGGATTGTTATTGATTGTTAATGACAATATTTGGCAGTTTTGTAAGTCACTATTTGTTTGATTTGTTGACTTGATTTGAGTGGTGTGAAAAATAATTTTGTGTCTAAGAGTTTATGAGATTGATTGAGTTTGATGTAGTTATTTAAGTTTTTTATCTTCTTGACTGAGGTTATTTGGTTATCATGTTTAACTGTCAAGTATTTATTGACTGTGATTGAGGTTGGTTGTGATGTGATTGAGTTGAGTGTGATTGGATAGAGTTTGGTTGACCATATGTGAAGTCTCTTACTTTCTCAAACATGTCTCATGATGAACTAGGCCAAGTAAGAAGGGTCAGTTGACTGTCAGAGTACTTTATTATATTACCACAAGTATATGATTGATTTGGCATAGGTACACAAGCATCTTGGTACAGGTTGGTTCAGTTGAGCGAGATTGGCACAAGTTTCCTTATGTGCAACTGGTTTGAATCTGATTAGTTGAGTTGTGTGAGCAGTTGGTTTGACCCAGGTGAACTGAGTTTAGTATGAATACTCAGATTGACTGATTCAGTTAATGTGAGAAACATATGGATTGGTACGACTTGATTGGACAGGTTGATTGTATAGGTTGATGAGTGTTGTGATACAATGGATAGTGATCAGTTGATGAGTTGTGATCAAATGATGGGGAGCGGTTAGTAGTGGCAGTGGTTTTGCAGTGTGGTATAAATTGTGTAGTGTAATACAAGTGTTGATTAGCAGGTCCGTAGGATCAGTGCAGTCATGGTTCATCAGTTTCTATATTCATGTCAAGGTGGCAAGACGGGGCAAGGAAAGGGGTCACAGCCTCCTTTTGGTTGAAGCCAGAGAACCAAGGATTTGCAGCTTCCTTCAGATCGTATCCTGTATATCAGGGGGTTGTAGCCTCCTTCCAGTTGCAACTGGAAAATTGAAGTCTTTGTAATAAGGGGGTTGTTGCCTCCTTCCAGTTATTTCTGGAAAACTATTTTTAAAAAGGCTTTTGTGGTTTTACCCCCAGACCTTAGGTTTCCACGAAAAATCATGTGTAGTGTGTTGGTATGCTTTCTATGTGATGATAAAAATACTTATTATTATATAATTATAATGTGATAATGCATAATATTGAATAAGTGGTTGATTGTTAAAGTTGAAAAAGTAATAAAAACTGCACACACAGATTCACCCCCCCTCTCTGTGTTCCTGGTGTGTCCAACAATTGGTATCAGAGTGGGTCCTTCATAGAAATCCTTATCAACTTAAATGATATATTTGAAACACCATGGGGTTTTCAATGAATGGAGTGCCATTGCTTTGTGGAAGAAATTACTTCTACTAGAAAATAAGAATGCAATTTTATCTTGAGGCAGAATAAATTGGTATGTGGCAATTAGTTCTTACTGGATATACTCCTCCAAAGAAAGTGAAAACAAAAACTCAGAAGGAAGCAAAGAAGAATAATTCAATGGCAATGGAAACCATCCTTGAAGGATTAATAGATCACCAAAAGAAGAAGATAGGAAAGTGCAACTCAGCTACAGAACTATGGTTCAAAATAGAATTGATCTACTCCACTAAAGAATAGGAAGAAGAGGTTATGAAAATCATGGTTGAAGATCTGACAGATCTCCAAAAGGAAAAAATAGGAAAGTACAACTCAATTGAATAATTACCGTTCAAAATAAATTAGCTAAATTAAGAACAAGAAGCAAAAGACAGGTCAGTACAAGATCTTGGTAAGTATGAAGGTACGTCTCATGAACACTCTGTTTGTAACGGTTTTAAAGATATATGTTTATAAGGTATATAAGACAAGAGTCATTTTTAATTCATAGAATGAAATACTTCAGATTGTGATGAAAATCCTTGCTCTCTGATAAGTGCTAGAAATCTAACATATAATATGATAGACTATGAAATTACTAACGTTTTGCAAGAAGTGAAAATTATTTGTGAATAGAACCAGGTATTGCAGGAGAAATTGAACAAATTTGAGAAGGCCACACAAACTATAATTGATCTAAAACTCCAAATTGAAGAAGCTACCAAGATCAAAGAATCCATGGCCAACTCTTTGAAAGATAAACTTGAGAAGTCGGCTATAAAAATTGAAAAACAATTCGAAGAAATCGTCAAGCTCAAAATACAACTAGAAGATAAGGAGAAAGAATTGATCTGTAAGCTACAAAACAAAGACATTGAGATAAGTACCTACAAGACTAAAGAAATATTGGTAGAAAAATTAAGAAGAAAACAATAACTTGAAATCAAATCCTTGAAGGTAGAGTTACAGAAGGTATGTCTGACAAACTTTGAGTTTGAAAAGGATCTCTCATAACTCAGAAAGGAGAATCATGCACTAAAAGATCAAATGCAAAAATTCCATCAGGAAGATCAGAATTCAAAAGGACAGATGGAAGACAATATCTTTGATCTGAACAAATAGGTAGAAGAAATCAAGAAAATAGAAGAATATATAACAAGAAAATTCCAAGAAAATATAGAAATTTGTCGACAACGAGAATTGAAGATCCTCTCTTTGAAGGAAGATTTGGACAAAACAACTACTCAGTTAAAGACAAACTTGAAGATCGAGAATAACATTGAAGAAAGTAAAATCTCTATAGTAAAAGAAGAAAAGGCTAAGAATAATACATGTATTCTCAAAAGATCCCATGATCAGCAAGAATCAAGAGAAGTTACTGCTTAGAGATATCCTATAAGGTTCCATGGTCACTGCTACAAGTGTAACAACTATGGTCACAAAGACATTCATTGTAGAGCCCACGACATAATCACTCTAGGAAGAAATCAAGATGGGTTTTTCGTTCAGTGTTACAATTTCTATCATTATGATCATTTCACAAAACATTGCAGGATAGAGGGACCCGTTAAATTTTGGAGAAGAAAGAAAGTTCAATCGAATGATATGAACAACCATAATCCTACTAAAGTATGGAGAAAGAAGGTAGTAGATTGCACCATTGATCAAAACATAAATGATGAAAATATTGGGAAAAACCCAATGCGATTTTTAAGACTATCGACCAATGATATGAAGTGTACAAAGAATGTGTAAAAGGAGATAGGTACCTGATTATTAGATTTGGGTATCGTATAGTAGTTGGTTTGAGAAGTATCTGAGTGACAAAATAAAAGTCCATCAAAGAGGCATCAATGCAAAATGATAATGGAAGAAGTAGTTCCAAAATCATTTCTTGCTACCATTAATGCAAACAGGAAGAAAAGTTGAAAAGGAAGAGAGGTTAATGACAGGGGTAGCATGGCCTAAGGAGGAGCATGCCCTGAGGAATATTAGTATGGTAAAAGGATGTTCCTTGTGCCATTGATGCCAAATTGGGAGAGAACTTTTGTTGACAGTGGGAGCTTGTTTTGAATAGAAGTTATGGTGTTGTCATCAATGACAAAGGGGGAGATTTTTTATTAAGTTGTCATTGAAGCCAACGGTGTCTAGTCATTGATGCCAAATGTTGAGTGCTTCGTGCCCCTTGTGGAGCCCCTGAGGGTTAGTGTTTAGTTTGTGGATGTTTGTGTCAGATCAGGATCCCTTTTGACCTTGTCCAAGCCTAAGCTTGAAGCCCTTGGAGGCCTTCGAACAATGAAAAAATCCTTGGTTACCCATTGAATTGGTTAAGTGACCCTAAGTTGTATCTTGGTCCCATTTGAGTCCATTGTCAAGTTCCTTACTCATGGTTGATCTTTGGTTATTGGTCTTTGTGCTACTTGTCATGCTTGTACTTGTTTTGGTCTCTTGATTGGTTGTTGGATGGATGATGTGGCTCATGTGTGTAAAGTACTTGATGCATTGATGGTGAATCCCATTGCTTGCATTGGATGGTCTTGAGGTTGTTAAGTTCTTGTGGGGTCCTCGAGTATACAAGCTTAGATCTTGATCCTCTTGCATGTGGATACTTAGGCATGTGGTATGTTGGAACTCATTCTTATGGGGTCCTTGGTGTCCTTGGAAGTTTGGGTCTTGAACCCACATATATGGTGGTGTTATGTCCCTTGGACGATAAATGCTCATTGGCATGTAGTAGCCTTGTGATCATGCATATGAATCCCATAAGGTGTTGCAAACTAGTGGTGAGGTCTTTGTACCCCTCTTTTTGGGTGTTGTTAGTCTTATGGTGAAGAATATATATAATGGAACCATTCGATATGTTTTTAATGATATGGAGACCTTGAACATGATGATGTTGAATCCCTTGAAGTCCATGGAAAGTATCTTGTTTAAATATTATATGATATCTTTGAAAGAGTCCTTGATACCCTTGCATGTGGTTCCTTGGGTCTTGAACCATGATGATGTATGGTCCTATTTGTGGTTATATGGCTATTGGGATGTAAATGGAGGTAGATACCACATATGTGCCTTGATATGTTGAAGAATACTTTGAAGAAGACTTTGAAACTCTTATAGTTGTTGGTATGGTCTTTGGCACCCTCATGTGTGGGTTCTTTGATGTCCTGGACATATTGAAGAATTTAAGGGTATTAGACCAAGCATTTGAAAATAAACCCATCATAGGGAGATAGTCCTCATCAAGCCACTTCCTTTGATATGTTGTTGGTAGGTAGTTTTGGGGTAAGTTAGATGTGCATCAACGTGGATGTTGCGCAAGGTCAAAGATGTTGCGCAAGGTGGAAATGGCGCACAAGTTGAATTTACAATATTTTATGTATTTTGGTCATATTTTGTAGATTTGGACTGCACTATGTGGATTTTGGTCATTATTTTGAATATTCTGTTAAGAACTAGTTAGGAAGTTGGTTAAGTGGACCACCAATGTAAAGGCGCAAGCCTATAAATAAATGTAGAATTGCAATTGTTAAGTCTTCTACTTGGACTAGGGTTTGTCTTCTTAGTCTTCTTCTGAACTTTTGGGATATGTGTATGTGAGCTGAAGAACTATTTTGGAGAATTTGTGTTTTGCTACAAAGGTTAATATGACATGACGAAGATTGAGCAGAACCATTATGTCTTTTTTTTATATTCTTGTTTCCCTGTTTTCTGCAATCAAAATGTGAATGCGATGTTTCTATGCTATGAATGATGATGCGCTGTGAGATCTGTTTATGCTTCGGTATATCTGCTACGATCTAAGCATGTTGATTTGATATACTGAATGATGATATGATTCTGTTAATTCATAATCAGAATAATTATATCTGTTGAATAATGTTGCATTGAGTTGATAAGTAGATGCTCGGTCCTCCTTCATACTGAAGAAACTTAGTTGCGACAGCTCTCCCTCGAACATCTTGGGTGAGACTTCATTTGCTCTGCAGGTGTTGACGAATGTGGTAAAACTTGTTTGGGCCGTTGCTGAGGGAGATCGCAGTGGTTTGGGTGTTGACAGAGACAAAAGCCCTATCGAAGGAAGGGAGGACATGTTGTGGCATTCGACAAGACAGGAAATACAAGATTGGTTTTACCAAAAGATATGAGAGTTTAGTGAGATAGAGAACCAGAACCTTGGACTAGCGATGGATCAGTGGCTAGAAGAGTACCTGCATAATGGTCCACATGAGTGCTTTTTCTTTGAGTTTCCAATCATCTTGTGTGAGTGGTTGGCGCAGTTGAAAAATCAAAAAAAGAATTTCCAAGGAGGTGAACCAACTAGCTGGACCCCAGAACTGATCCAACAGTTGCATGAGGTAGATAACAAAGCATCAAGGGTTGTTGAAGTCTGGCTTGACAATATCTTGGAGGGATATATCACTGAGTTCACGATCGACACAGTTAAATCATATAGCGATGCAGAAAGGGAATTATTCAACGGAACAAAAGGTAGGTTTCCATTGTCGTTACAATTGTCTATTAAGATGCTCATCTATGAAAAAGGAATATTAAAGATGAAATATGACAAATAGAACTTTGGTGTGTGGAGGATGCAAGTATCATGAGGATGAGGGTTAGATGGAATGATACGAGGTAGATGCATGGAAGTTACGATGAGACTGTGAGGGAAGTCGAGGAAGGAAGTGGTCTTATGAGAGGAGGAGAAAGGTTTTGGTAAGAGAAGAGGTAGAGGACAGAAGAGAGTCCTTCTACGAATGAGACACGAGGCCGTGAAGGAATACCACATGGGACAAAGAGACCCTACAATGATGAAGGAGACGACAAGGCTACGCCTGAGCGTGAGGAAAGTCTAACCCAGAGAAATAACATATCCATACCTCCATGCACTGCACCACGCTCAGGAAGAAACACGAGTTCAACACCGCATTGTCCAACGTGTCAACAACACTCTAATATGAGCAGATCAATGATTGTAGGAAGAAGGACCAGGATGGTGGGAGATGATGCAAAGTTACCCCTGTTTCATGGGAACAAGAATGAGGATACTGAGCAATATTGGTTCTTTTGTGAAGCAGTGTGGACTGTCAAACAAACTGTGGATGATGATGTCAAGAAATATCAATTGGCGATGACCCTTCAAGGTTTTGCACTGGAATGGTTCATGAAATTTGTATAAGTTCCTATTGGGAGTCCATCGAAAACACTGGCTGAAGTTAGAAAATGATTGATTGAAGAAATCAGAAAACCAAAATTTGAGGTGCAATATATCATAGAACTGAAGGAGATTAAGCAATATCCAAATGAAACTGTCTGGGATTTCGATCAACAATTTAAGACACTAATGGAAAGAGTAATATTTGAGATGAGTGATATTTAGCATTAGCAATAGTTCATCGAGGCGTTACTATCTCATATCAGACTACCGTTGATACAACAAAAGGTTGCGACATAGAGCGAGGCTCTGGATATTGCGATGAAGTTAGAAGCTTCACCTATTGGTGAGAATGCAGTTGGTATGAACCAGATTCAAACACAGCTGGAAAATCTATCTCTCCAGTTAAAATATATCAAGAATGGAAAATAGCATCATGAGGAAGTGTGGTGTACTCGATGTAGCACAGAGGGACATCATAAGGACCAGTTCCTGGATTTCCAAAACTACCTATTATTGGGAGCACCAAACCCATTAAGTTATGGAGGTATTCCATGGTGTCGTATTTTTCAAGTTTATGGGCATTAAAATGAAGATTGTGGATATATGCAGAACATGGTCATGAAGCCGATGAATTTATACTGCACATTTTGGTGGTCTATTGGGCATGAAGATAAGGATTGTCGCACCTATGATTTACTTTAGGACAGAACAATGGACATGTATTATATGAAGGGAGAGGACCATCGAGTAGTACAACAACCACATCCACATTTGTAGGTGGTATAGTTTCCCCCTCAACCACAGTTTTTACTGCAACTACAGATGCAGTTTGCAATGCAACTGCAACCACAGATGCAGTTTGTACCGCAGCCACAACTGCAGTTTGTGCCACAACCACAGTATAATCATATGTCGATGGATTCACAATAGCCACACTATGCTCAACTGCAGCAGTATGTACAACAGTAGTCGAATCCCCTGCAACAATAATTCAATCAACCACGGTATCAATAGCAAGGAGGATTCCGCAAAGGATTCTAAGGAGGACGAGGTGGAGGATTTGGTCGAGGAGGAGGACAAGGTCGCCAAATGGTGCAATGTTATAATTGCAGAGTGCTGTGACATTATCAGAGATATTTCCTACAATTGATGGCACAATGTACTTATTGTATCATTGTTAACCACACTGTTGACAACTATCCACAGTTGATCGCGAAGTGGCAGGTAGGGAATGTTCCGTAGTTACAAAACCAGATCCAGTTGTAGAATCAAAACATGAACCAGATTCAAAATCAAAACCAGAACGCAAATCAAAATGTGAACCAACCCGTGAATCCTCCATTGAACCAGAATCTGTAATGTCCCCATTTTTAATAATTACATAGCAGGACAATTCCATCAATCCTACTAGTTCCCTAGGTTGGATGGATACATTTGGGAAGTTAATAAGGGAGCTAATAAATGGTGTTTAGACATTAGAAGGAATAAATATTTATTTAATGGATTTAATTAAATGAATGAAGTGAAAAATTAAATGGCTATGGAGAATGGAGACACATGGAGACTATGGTGCCCACTCAAGCTAGAATTCCTATGTTAAATGGAATCCTCCTCTTGCAATCTCGAATCTATGGGAAGCATAATGTTTTTGGATGGTGTTATAGCCTGTTTTTGTTTTCTATTTTTGAACCATTTGCTTGTCTTAAAAATATTTTTTTTCTTATTTTTTTAAAGTTTTGACCTTGGTTTCTTTTAAAATATTTTGATTTTAGGCTTATGTTTATAGTTGATTTAATAGGGTTTCTTTTTAATTTTGGATTTAATTAGTTAATTTCATGGTTTTTATGGGCTTATAGGACGTATATATTTCTGAAAAATTCTAAAGAAATATCATAAGACCCTATTTAAAGTTATTTACCAGAAATTAACACTTTGTTTGGAGTTTTGGTCAAAAAAATCATAAAACAAGTATTCTTGTAGCGCAAGCTTAGAAAAGTTACACAGGCGCGCTACAAGAAAATCGCGCTAGTTGAAAATAATCATTTTTGGGTCAGAGTTTTTGAAATTCTCACACATGAGATGTCATTCATACTGGTTGATGGATTTTATATGTGTTTCCTCTAGAATGATCATTGTGACAGGTGTGAATACGTCAAGCAAATCATCATGAGGGCAAGTCGCGGTGGTTTGTTGCAGAAGTGATGGAATAATGATGGTTGAACATAATGAGACAAATGCACCTTGAATCTTGTATTCCCTGAAATGCATGTAGAGCAGATGAAGGTCATGGTGAAGAATCAACAGTCTGTAATCAAAATTTTGAAACAGGGTGAAAAACTAGGGCTTTGAGGAGCGGTCATTTGGAGTTATCCAAGTGGTTAGAGAAGATTGAGGAATGAAATTGGACACCTGACAATCAAGAAAACATGATTATAGCACCTGGATTCACCACTTTGACATGTAGGCTGCGAATCGTTACTAAAGTTCCTAAATTTAGGTTTTTTCTAAGCAGGGGACTAATGACAGAATTGATTGAAGATTATCACTTTATAAACCTAATTAATACTAAATGATGAATTCTCTTTCAATGGAATTAAAGTATGTATCAGTTTAAATGAGAGAGTTCATTTTAGGGTTTTAGGTTCCCCCATACAGCATTTTCTGTCAAATTGTCAAGACTTGAAGAAATTTAGAGTTTATTTTACTAACAAAAGCTATTTGACAATTGTTCAAACTGAAAAGAAGTGGTAAGACTAATAGAGTAGAACCTTCAGACATGAGCTGGGTTCAAACTTTTCCAGATTGTGCAAAACTGTTTTGAGAAGCAGGGTAGTTAGTGATTTTTGAAAGAATTGAAGGTTATCACTTAGAAGTCTCTTATAGATTCGCTCAATGTTTGGATAAGGATATGGTGTCTTTTGATACTTTGAAGTTTAAACTGACCAGGGAATTGTTAGTAGAATCTACAGGGATTTTAGATGAGGGTGAATACTGGTTTAAAAAGGTGCCTTTCACTTTTGATTCTCAGAGATATCTACTTCCAGATGTAATAGCAGATTGGGGAAAGGGAGTACCTATTAAAAAGTTTAAACCAAAATGGGTAGAGCCTATCAAAATCTTACAAAGCTATATCACTTGTGAAGGGAGATTTGCTTTTGTTTTTAAGTATCATTTTAGATTCCTTCAACATCTCAGTCATGAATCCAAAATGAATCTCCCATTCTTCTTCTTGAAAAGTTTGCAGAAGATGTCTAGCAAGGTGAGAGAACATTAGGATCACACCAAACAATCAGTATTTCATCATGGGCTTATAAAACTAATCATAAGCACCGTACTGCAGAAAAGAGAGAAGACATGGGAATATTTCCTATTTTGGTTTGGTTTCCAACCAGAGAAGGAAGAGCAGTCTCAGAAGAGACAGTTAGATAAAGGTTAGAATTTTATCAAGAAACTTAAAAAGAAAGTCACAGTCAATACTGAAGAAGGTGGTGAACTAGGAAAATCTTCGAACCAACAAGATGAAAACATTGAAATTGAGTAGCAAACTAATGTTGAGCAAAACAAAGTTTCAAAGTCAGAAGTGAAGGAAATTGAGCCTGTAGAAGATGTTTCTCCTGAAGAACTAAACCAAATTGTAAATGAGGATGTGAAGGAATAGAAGCAGATTCCTATTACAATACTCTCTGAAGAAGAGGAAAGATATTTATCTGATGAAGATAGGGTTTATACCACTGAAAAAGCTAGGGTTCATTCTAAAATGAAAGTTGTTGAATAGCTTCAATTACACATCAAGGGAAAGTTTTGAAAATGTTAGGAGAGGTTAGAGTAGTTTGGAGGCCCAAGACAAGGCCAAAGAACAAACTCAGGTTAAATATGAAGAAGCTGTTAAACCCTAAACTGGTTGAAAAGGAGGTTACAGTAATTGAAGATTCATCATCTAAGGAGAAATTCAGAAGACAGTGAAGATGAAAACCAAAATGTTATGAAGGGTAAAAAACAAATAGTTTCAGAAGATAAACCATTTTTTACTGACACTAAGATCTTAGAAATATTCATGGAGGTTTGAGAGAAGATGATTCTAGAATAACATCAAAATGTTTTAAAGAGATCTTGTATAGAGAAAGGAGAGGTGGCTGAGAAATCAGTTAAGTGCAGTATTGAAGCTGAGGAGTATTCAGAAATTCCAATGGCCTTGACAGAGCATATGGAAGAAGATGAAGAAATTTTTAGAAAGCTAAAAATCCCTTGGATACCTGAAGGAATGCAACCAATGTTAGAAGGAAAATCTTTTGATTCTGAAAATGAAAATTTGCAAAGGAGTATCAAACAATACAAGCATCAAATTGAGTACCTACATGAAAGAAATGAAGGATTAGTGACTACAAATAAAAGACTGAGAGAAGACATAGAAGAAGTAAATAGTCACTATCAGGAATTCATTTCGGTTTCTAAAGAAGCTTCAAAAAGAAAAAGACATACAAAGAACGAGTTTACAGAGCTAAAACAAACTATTTAGGAGCTGACACAATAGAATGAAGAGTTGATAAGAAGAGTTGCAGATTTGGAAGTAGATCACTAGAAGGCCAGAAGGAAAGCTTGGGTTTTATAGGGAATTGCTCTTTCAGCAGAGGCAGCAAAAGACTTGTAAAGTAATTTAAGAAGAGCAGTTATTAGTTAGTTTGAAAAAGTTATTTCATTTTTGTATAATGATAGTTTATATTGAACAATTCGATAGATGACCTAAAAGTAGTTTTGGATTAGTTATGCAACTGATTTTGAAGGAACAAGATAAATGTAAGTCTGGAAAAGGACCAATGGTTTGATTTTTGTTGCAAGGGGAGGTTATCAGGCTGTGGTTTATGAGCTAAGTGTAAAAGATCTTATGTATTTTTGATGACTGAATTATGAAATATATGCAATTATAAGCCCTTTAGACTATTGGTTGGTTTCATTTCTGATTTGTGTTAATCACTCAGTTAGTATAATCATTTCCTATTTAAGGTTTTATGCATGAAATGCTTGTTAACTGTGGGTGGAACTCAGTACTGTGATTATTGTGTTTGGTTTATATTCTATATATTATGCATCTCAGTCCTTCAAATGCTCATGATTTAGTGTTTGCTTTGGTTTCATGAAGTTTCTGCCCTCTTGTCTACCAACTTTAGAACCAAAACCCTAGAAAAACCTATTTTACTTAATTGTGTTTATTGAGATTGTGTTGGATTGTTCTCTCGTAGTCTGGGAACAATTTCTGGCACTAACATCTTTGGCACCATTTCCAGGGATGAAGTTGAAAACCTATTTTCCCTGGGATACTTATCATTTCACTGGTTTTGAGAGGTGAACTTAAACAAGCAAATTTTAAAGACTACTTTTCACCAGTATTTCACAGTGGCTACTAAGGGAGTCAGAACAAGAAATAGACCTAGTTCACCTTTACAGTTGGGTGTCTTAGATCTAGAATAGATATTGAAAATAGCTAGGAAAATTAGAAATTCTCAGTCATCACCATCCCTATGTAACCCTGATCAACTAGTCATATCATCACCTTTTTCTGTTTTGAAGGGAGAAGAACAAGATTCATCTTGGTTGAACCCTACAATCCTTGTTAATAGTTTTCAAGTTTTTACTGATCCTCAATCTTTCAAAAAGGCAAAGAATATATCCCCTGGAAAAATCCCTTTATTTCACCTCAAAGTTGGTAAAACTCTGTTTCAACCAAGTTCTAGTCAAGTCTTTCCGTCACCTAAACCAGTCAACTTAAAGATGGCAGTCCAAAACCAGCCATTAGACATGATGGATCGAATTGTGGTAGTTAGGTATGCACCTTTAGTTTTTCCCTAGCCTTTGAATGCACTTCTTGGGGGTTGTTACCAAAAATAATTGCCTAGTTTTAATGGACAGGGTGAAACCACAGCTAAGGAGCATTGGGATGCATTTCTTAGTTATGCTAATAATCAGAATATTGAGGCAAAGGATGTGTGGATGAGGATGTTCGTACAAAATATTGATGGAGAGTTCAGAAAATGGTTCAGAAAGTTACCTGCAAATTCTATTACTATAATAGAAGAGATTTAGGTTCTTTTCATGAGACAGTGGGGTGATACCAAGGATCACACTTATTACATTACTGAGTTTGGAGCCCTTAGAAGAAAGAAGGATGAAACCATAGCTGATTTTTCAAAGAGATTCAATAAAATGTATGGCAGAATCGCTGCAAAGTTGAAACCCTCAGAAAATTCTGTAAAACTCACTTATGCCAATGCTTTTGATCATGAATTTTCCCTACTTTTGAGAGAAAGAAGACTTGTTACTTTACTAAACATGCAGGAGTCAGCATTAGAAGTGGAGTCTAATATATTAGCTTCAAATAGACTGAAGGGAAATACATATCAACAGATATATGACAGGAAGGGTAAGAAAGAGGCAGTTCCAAGGATTTCAACATCCCACTCTGCAGAAGGAAAAATCGATGAGATGGCCAAACTAGTAAAGATCCTGACAGCAAAACTAAACAAGTTGGAATTAGAGAAAAATTCAAATAAACCTATTCAAGAGGGAGACAGAAACCCTAATAATTCAAATCAATTCAGAAGATAGTTTGTACCTCATTTCATTCCTAGAGAGAGAAAAAATAATGATATACAACGAGAAAGCAAAGAAACTGAGGATCAAAAAGTGCCACCACCACTTCAGAATAATGTAGTTGATGAAGAAGAAATTGAAGAGGAAGAGTTATTTGAGGATCCAGATCAGGATATGAATTATTTTGGAGAACAGTTGACTAAAGGTTTTATGACTGAAGAAGTTTTTTAAACTCAGAATATTATGATGCAAATGTGTTTGAAACAGAAAATGATTTGAATCTTGAAGTGACTGTTGTAACTGCTGATACATATCAGACTGAGCCAAAGAAAACTTTAAATTTAAGATCAGGTCCAAAGCAAGTAGTTCAAATTCCTAAGAAAAAGGTAGTTTTGCCTCCCAAATAGTAGTCTGATCCAGTGTTAGAGAAAAAACAAAATCAGGATAAACAAAAGAAGAATGTTGAAGTTGAAGAGGTGAATAAAAGTATGCAGAACTTTTACCTTGAAAATGAATTAGGCAAAATCAAGATCCCTATGTCTTTCACTGAGTTGATGAAGAATCCTTCTGACAAGAATTCTGTGATGAATTATATTCTATTCCTTTTTGTTTTGATACTAAAATAGATGAAAGTCAGGCTGTTGACATTTTTAACATTATATCAGAAGTTTCTTATATTCATGGTTATGATAAATTTTCTGTTCAAAACCATTATGAAGATGCTCTAATTTTTTATAAATATGATGATGAAATTGAAAAGAAAGACCTAGAAATGTGTGAGGTGTGTGATATGACACAATTTGATCAGCATATTCAGGAATGCATTCAGTCCATTATCCTTGAACAACCGGAGCCAATGTATGATAGTTATCCATTTGAAGACAGTGTGGAAATGAAGGTTTAGCTTGTTGACATTATTGATGATACTGTCCAAAACATTCCAGAGAAAATTCAGGCTGATCCTGATGTCCTTTATTGCCAATGCCTGCTTGATATTCATGGAACAAAATATTCTTATGGACAACCTATCTTTTTCATAGAACATGAAGGGGTAACTTTTGGAAATTTTTATGATCCAGTGGCAGATTATTTAGAGCCAACACTAAATTATAAATTCGTTATCTTAGAGACATCATTTGATGAAAGCGAGTACAAGTTGCTAGATTTTTACTCTTCATGTTTTCCAATATTTTTGATTATACATATATTCGGAGTTGGAAGCAAGTTTTGGTGGGTTGATGAAATTTTTCCTGGTTACATTGGAAATGGGATTACAATTTGATCCAGTAAATTGAAGGTTCCTCAAATACCTTATAGTCCTTGAAAGAAAGAAATTTGATTTTCATTGTGTATATCGGTGTGTGAAGGATTGAATAAAGACTCCATAACCCAATGGATGTTTTGCAGAGTAGCAGGTAGTTCTAGTTACAAAAGGCACTAGTCTATAGGTTCTTGAAGCCTCACAAGGAGGACTTCATCCCGCAGTAGGAGCGAGAGGTTATAGCCTATTTTTGTTTTCTATTTTTGAGCCATTTGATTGTCTTAAAAATATGATTTTTCTTATTGTTTTAAAGTTTTGACCTTGGTTTCTTTTAAAATATTTTGATTTTAGGCTTATGTTTATAGTTGATTTAATAGGTTTTCTTTTTAATTTTGGATTTACTTAGTCAATTTAATGGTTTTTATGGGCTTATAGGACATATATATTTCCGAACGGTTCAAAAGAAATATCATAAGACCTTATTTAAAGTTATTTACCAAAAATTAACACTTTGTTTGGAGTTTTGGTTAAAAAAATCATAAAACATGTATTCTTCTAGCGCAAGCTCAGAAAAGTTACACATGCGCGCTAGAAGAAAATCATGCTGGTTGATAATCATCATTTTTGGGTCATATTTTTTGAAATTCTCACACATGAGATGTCATTCATATTGGTTGATGGATTTGATATGTGTTTCCTCTAGAATGATCATTGCGACAGGTATGAATATGTCAAGCAAATCATCGTGAGGGCGAGTCGCAATGGTCTGTTGCAGAAGTGATGGAATAATGATTGTTGAACATAATGAGACAAATGTGCCTTGAATCTCATATTCCTTGAAATTCACATAGAGAAAATGAAGGTCGTGGTGAAGAATCAGTAGTCTGTAATCAAAATTTTGAAGCAGGGTGAAAAACTAGGGCTTTGAGGAGCGGTCGTTTGGAGATATCAAAGTGGTTAGAGAAGATTGAGGAATGCAATTGGACACCTGACAATCAAGAAAACATGATTCCAGCACCTGGATTCACCGCTTTGACAGGTAGGCTGTGAATTGTTACCAAAGTTCTTAAATTTGTGTTTTTTCTAAGAAGAGGACTAATCATAGAATTGATTGAAGATTATCACTTTATAAACCTAATTCATACTAAATGATGAATTCTCTGTCAATGGAATTAAATTATGTATTAGTTTAAATGAGAGAGTTCAGTTTAGGGTTTTAGGTTTCTGCATACAACATTCTCTGTCAGATTGTCAAGACTTGAAGAAATTTAGAGTTTATTTTAATGACAGAAACTATTTGACAATTGTTCAAAATGAAAATAAGTGGTAAGACTAATAGAGCAGAACCTTCAAACATGAGCTAGGTTCAAACTTTTCCAGATTGTGCAAAACAGTTTTTATAAGCAGGGTGGTTAGTGTTTTTTGAAAGAATTGAAGGTTATCACTCAGAAGTCTCTTATAAATTCACTCAATGTTTGGATAAGGATATGGTGTATTTTGATACTTTGAAGTTTAAACTGACCAGGGAATTGTTAACAGAAGCTACAGGGATTTTAGATAAGGGTGAATACTGGTTTAAAAAGGTGCCTTTCACTTTTGATGCTCAGAGATATCTACTTCCAGATGTAGTAGCAGATTGGGGAAAGGGAGTACCTATTCAAAAGTTTAAAGTAGAATGGGTAGAGCCTATCAAAATATTACAAAGCTATATCACTTATGAAGGGATATTTGCTTTTGTTTTTAAGTATCATTTTAGATTCCTTCAACATCTCAGTCATGAATCCAAAATGAATCTCCCATTGTTTTTCTTGAAAAATTTACAGAAGATGTCTATCAGGGTGAAAGAACATAAGGATCACACCAAATAATTAGTATTTCATCATGGGCTTATAAAACTAATCATAAGCACCGTACTGCATAAAAGAAAGAAGACATGGGAATATTTCCTATTTTGGTCTGGTTTCCAAACAGAGAAGGAAGAGCAGTCTCAGAAGAGACAGTTAGATAAAGGTCAGAATTTGATCAAGAAACTTAAAAAGAAAGTCACAATCAAGAATGAAGAAGGTGGTGAACCAGGAAAATCTTCAAACCAAGAAGATGAAAACATTGAAATTGAGTAGCAAATTAATGTTGAGAAAAACCAAGTTTCAAAGTCAGAAGTGAAGGAAATTGAGCCTGTAGAAGATGTGTCTCCTGAAGAACTGAACCAAATTGTAAATGAGGATGTGAAGGAATAGAAGCAGATTCCTATTACAATACTCTCTGAAGAAGAGGAAATATCTTTATCTGATGAAGCTAGGGTCCATACCACTGAAAAAGCTAGGTTTCATTCTAAACAGGAGATACATACCCATTCTGAAGAAGAGACAGTGTCACGAAGGAAGAAAATGAAAGTTGTTGAACTAGATTCGATTACGCATCAAGGGAAAGTTTTGAAAATGTTAGGAGAGGTTGGAGCAGTTTGGAGGCCCAAGACAAGGCCAAAGAACAAACTCAGGTTAAATATGAAGAAGCTGTTAAACCCTAAATTGGCTGAAAAGAAGGTTACAGTAATTGAAGATTCATCATCTCAGGAGAAATTAGAAGATAGTGAAGATGAAAACCAAAATGTTATGAAGGGTAAAAAACAAATAGTTTCATAAGATAAACCAGTTTTACTGACACTAAGATCTCATAAATATTCATGGAGGTTTGAGAGAAGATGATTCTAGAACAGCATCAAAATGTTTTAAAGAGCTCTTGTATAGAGAAAGGAGAGGTGACTGAGAAATATGTTAAGTGCAGTATTGAAGCTGAGGAGTATTCAAAAATTCCAATGGCCTTGACAAAGCATATGTAAGAAGATGAAGAAATTTTTAGAAAGCTAAAAATCCCTTGGATACCTGAAGGAATGCAACCAGTGTTAGAAGGAAAATCTTTTGATTTTGAAAATGAAAATTTGCAAAGGAATATCAAACAATACAAGAATCAAATTGAGTACCGAAATGAAAGCAATGAAGGATTAGTGATTGCAAATAAAAGACTGAAAGAAGACCTAGAAGAAGTAAATAGTCACTATCAGGAATTGATTTCGGTTTCTAAAGAAGCTTTAAAAAGAAAAATACATACAAAGAACCAGTTTATAGAGCTAAAGCAAACTAGTCAGGAGTTGACATAACAAAATGAAGAGTTGACAAGAAGAGTTGCAGATTTGGAAGCAAATCACTAGAAGGCCAAAAGGAAAGCCTGAGCTTTATAGGGAATTGCTCTTTTAGCAGAGGCAACAAAAGACTTGTAAAGTACTTTAAGAAGAGCAGTTATTAGTTAGTTTGAAAAAGTTATTTCATTTTTATATAATGATAGTTTATATTGAACAATTCGATAGATGACCTAAAAGTAGTTTTGGATCAGTTATGTAATTGATTTTGAAGGAACAAGATAAATGTAAGTCTGGAAAAGGACCAATGGTTCGATTTTTGTTGCAAGGGGAGGCTATCAGGCTATGGTTTATGAGCTAAGTGTAAAAAATATTATGTGTTTTTGATGACTGAATTATGAAATATATGCAATTATAAGCCCTTTACACTATTGGCTGGTTTCATTTCTGATTTGTGTTAATCACTCAGTTAGTATACTCATTTCCTATTTAAGGTTTTATGCATGAAATGCTTGTTAACCTGTGGGTGGAAATCAGTACTGTGATTATTGTGTTTTCTCAGTCCTTCAAATGCTCATGATTTAGTGTTTTCTTTGGTTTCATGAATTTTTTTCCCTCTTGTCTACCAACTTTAGAACCAAAACCCTAGAAAACCTTATTTTACTTAATTGTGTTTATTGAGATTGTGTTGTCTTGTTCTCTTGTAATTTGGGAACAATTTCTGGCACTAACACCTTTGGCACCGTTTCTAGGGACGTATTTGAAAACCTATTTTCCTTGGGATACTTATCATTTCACTGGTTTTGAGAGGTGAACTTAAACCAGAAAATTTTCAACACTACTTTTCACCAGTATTTCACAGTGGCTACAAAGGGAGTTGGAACAAGAAATAGACCTAGTTCACCTTTACAGTTGGGTGTCTCAGATCCAGAACAGATATTGAAAACAACTTGGAAAATTAGAAGGTCTCAGTCATCACCAGCCCTATGTAACCCTAATCAACTAGTCATATCATCACCTTTTTTATATTTTGAAGGGAGAAGAACAAGATTCATCTTGGTTGAAGCCTACAATCCCTGTTAGTAGTTTTCAAGTTTTTAATGATCCTCAATCTTTCAAAAAGGAAAAGACTATATCTCCTGGAAAAATCCCTTTATTTCACCTCAAAGTTGGTAAAACTCTATTTCAGCCAAGTTCTAGTCAATTCTTTCCATCACCTAAACTAGTCAACTTAAATATGGTAGCCGAAAATCAGCCATTAGACATGATGGATTGAATGGTGGCATCTAGGTATGCACCTTTAGTTTTTCCCCAGCCTTTGAATGCACTTCTTGGGGGTGATTACCAAAAATACTTTACTAGTTTTAATGGACAGCGTGAAACCACAACTGAGGAGCATTGGGATACATTTCTCAGTTATGCTGATAATCAGAATATTGAGGAAAAGGATGTGTGGATGAGGATGTTCGTACAGAGTCTTGATGGAGAGGTCAGGTAATGGTTCAGAGAGTTACCTACAAATTCTATTACTATAATAGATGAGCTTCAATATATTTTCATGAGACAAGGGGGTAATACCAAGGATCACACTTATTACATTACTGAGTTTGGAGCCCTTAGAAGAAAGAAGGATGAAACCATAGCTGATTTTTCAAAGAGATTCAATTAAATGTATGGCAGAATCCCTAAAGAGATTAAACCTTCAAAAACTTTTACAAAACTCACTTATGCAAATGCTTTTGATCATGAATTTTCCCTACTTTTGAGAGAAAGAAGAACTGTTACTTTACTAAACATGCAGGAGTCAGCATTAGAAGTGGAGTCTAATATATTAGCTTCAAATAGACTGAATGGAAATACAACTCAACAGATATATGACAAGAAGAATAAGAAAGAGGCAGTTCCAATGGTTTCAACATCCCACTCTGCAGAAGGAAAAATCGATGAGATGGCCAAACTATGAAAGATCTTGACAGCAAAACTCAACAAGTTGGAATTAGAGAAAAAATCAAATAAACCTGTTCAAGAGGGAGACAAAAACCTTAATAATTCAAATCAATTTAGGAGACAGTTTGTACCTTGTTTCATTCCTAGAGAGAGAAGAAACAATGATATACAACGAGAAAGTAGAGAAACTGAGGATCAAAAAGTGCCACCACAACTTCAGAATAATGTAGTTGATGAAGAAGAAATTGAAGAGGAAGAGTTCTTTGAGGATCCAGGTCAGGATATGAATTATTTTGGAGAACAGTTGACTGAAGGTTTTATGACTGAAGAAGATTTTTTAAACTCAGAATATTATGATGCAGATGTGTTTGAAATAGAAAATGATTTGAATCTTGAAGTGACTACTGTAACTGCTGATACATATGAGACTGAGCCAAAGAAAACTTTAAATTTAAGATCAGGTCCAAAGCAAGTAGTTCAAAATCCTAAGAAAAAGGTAGTTTTGCCTCCCAAACAGTAGTCTGATCCAATGTTAGAGAAAAAACAAAATCAGGATAAACAAAAGAAGAATGTTGAAGTTGAAGAGGTGAATAAAAGTATGCAGAATTTTAACCTTGAAAATGAATTAGGCAAAATCAAGATCCATATGCCTTTCACTGAGTTGATGAAGAATCCTTCTGACAAGAATTCTGTGATGAATTATATTCTATTCCTTTTTGTTTTGATACTAAAATGGATGAAATTCAGACTGTTGACATTTTTAACGTTATATTAGAAGTTTCTTATATTCATGGTTATGATAAATCTGCTGTTCAAAACCATTATGAAGATGCTCAAATTTTTGATAAATATGATGATGAAATTGAAAAGAAAGACCGAGAAATGTGTGAGGTGTGTGATATGGCACAATATGATCAGCATATTCAGGAATGCATTCAGTCCATTATCCTTGAACAACCGAAGCCAATGTATGACAGTTATCCATTTGAAGACAGTGTGGAAAAGGAGGTTTATCTTGTTGACATTATTGATGATACTATCCAAAAAATTATGGAGCAAATTTAGGCTGATCCTGATGTCTTTTATTGCCAATTCCTACTTGATATTCATGGAACAAAATATTCTTATGGACAGCCTATCTTTTTCATATAACATGAAGAGGTAACTTTTGGAAATTTTTATGATCCAGTGGAAGATTATTTAGAGTCAACACTAAATTATAAATTTGTTATCTTAAAGACATCATTTGATGAAAGTGAGTACATTTGCTAGATATTTACTCTTCATGTTTTCCAATATTTATGATTATACATATATTTGCAGTTGGAAGCAAGTTTTGGTGGGTTGATGAAATTTTTTCTTGGTTACATTAGAAATGGGATTACAATTTGATCCAGTAAATGGAAGGTTCCTCAAATATGTTTATAGTCCTTGAAAGAAAGAAATTTTATTTTCATTGTATATATCGGTGTGTGAAGGATTGACTAAAGACTCCATAGCCCAATGGATGTTTTGCAGAGTAGCAAGCAGTTCTAGTTACAGAAGGAACTGGTCTACAGGTTCTTGAAGCCTCACAAGGAGGACTTCATCCTGCAATAGGAGCCAGATGTTATAGCCTGTTTTTGTTTTCTATTTTTGAACCATTTGCTTGTCTTAAAAATATCATTTTTCTAATTGTTTTAAAGTTTTGACCTTGGTTTCTTTTAAAATATTTTTATTTTAGGCTTATGTTTATAGTTGATTTAATAGGTTTTCTTTTTAATTTTGGCTTTACTTAGTTAATTTCATGGTTTTTATGGGATTATAGGACGTATATATTTCCAAAAGGTTCTAAAGAAATATCGTAAGACCTTATTTAAAGTTATTTACCAAAAATTAACACTTTGTTTTGAGTTTTGGTTAAAAAAATCATAAAATAGGTATTCTTGTAGTGCAAGCTTAGAAATGTTACACATGTGCGCTACAAGAAAATCGTGCTGGTTGAAAATGATCATTTTTGGGTCAGATTTTTTGAAATTCTCACACATGAGATGTCATTCATACTGGCTGATGGATTTGATACGTGTTTCCTCTAGAATGATCATTGTGATAGGTGTGAAAACGTCAAGCAAATCATCATGAGGGCGAGTCGCGGTGGTCTGTTGCAAAAGTGATGGAATAATGATGGTTGAACATAATGAGACAAATGCGCCTTGAATCTCATATTCCCTGAAATGCAAGTAGAGTAGATGAAGGTCGTGGTGAAGAATTAGCAGTCTATAATCAAAATTTTGAAACAGGGCAAAAAACTAGGGCTTTGAGGAGTGGTTGTTTGGAGTTATCGAAGTGGTTAGAGAAGATTGAGGAATGCAATTGGACACCTAACAATCAGGAAAACATGATTATAGCACCTGGATTCACCACTTTGACAGGTAGGTTGTGAATCGTTACCAAAGTTCATAAATTTGGGTTTTTTCTAAGCAGAGGACTAATGACAGAATTGATTGAATATTATCGCTTTATAAACCTAATTCATATTAAATGATGAATTCTCTGTCAATGGAATTAAAGCATGTATTAGTTTAAATTAGAGAGTTTAGTTTATGGTTTTAGGTTTCCCCGTACAGCATTGTCTATCAGATTGTCAAGACTTGAAGAAATTCAGAGTTTATTTTATTGATAGAAGCTATTTGACAATTGTTCAAAATGAAAAGAAGTAATAAGACTAATAGAGCAGAGCCTTCAGACATGAGCTAGGTTCAAACTTTTCCAGATTGTGCAAAACTATTTTCAAAAACAGGGTGGTTAGTGTTTTTTGAAAGTATTGAAGGTTATCACTCAAAAGTATCTTATAAATTCACTCAATGTTTGGATAAGGATATGGTGTCTTTTGATACTTTGAAGTTTAAACTGACCAGGGAATTGTTAGCAAAAGCTATAGGGATCTTAGATGAGTGTGAATACTGGGTTAAAAAGGTTCCTTTCACTTTTGATTCTCAGAGATATCTACTTCCAGATGTAGTAGCGGATTGGGGAAAGGGAGTACCTATTCAAAAGTTTAAACTAGAATGGGTAGAGCCTATCAAAATCTTACAAAGCTATATCACTTGTGAAGGGGGATTTGCTTTTGTTTTTAAGTATCATTTTAGATTCCTTCAACATATCAGTCATGAATCCAAAATGAATCTCCCATTCTTCTTCTTGAAAAATTTACAGAAGATGTCTAGCAGGGTGAAAGAACATCAGGATCACACCAAACAATTAGTATTTCATCATGGGATTATAAAACTAATCATAAGCACCGTACTGCAAAAAAGAGAGAAGACATGGGAATATTTCCTATTTTGGTATGGTTTCCAAACAGAGAAGGAAGTGCAGTCTTCGAAGAGACAATTAGATAAAGGTCAGAATTTGATCAAGAAACTTAAAAAGAAAGTCACAGTCAAGAATGAAGAAGGTGGTGAACCAAGAAAATCTTCGAACCAAGAAAATGAAAACATTGAAATTGAGTAGCAAATTAATGTTGAGAAAAACAAAGTTTCAAAATCAGAAGTGAAGGAAATTGAACCTGTAGAAGATGCTTCTCCAGAATAATTGAACCAAATTGTAAATGAGGATGTGAAGGAATAGAAGCAAATTCCTATTACAATACTCTCTGAAGAAGAGGAACGATCTTTATCTAATGAAGTTAGGGTTCATACTACTGAAAAAGCTAGGGTTCATTCTAAACAGGAGATACATACCCATTTTGAAGAAGAGATAGTGTCACGAAGGAAGAAAATGAAAGTTGCTGAACTAGCTTCAATTATACATCAAGGGAAAGTTTTGAAAATGTTAGGAGAGGTTGGAGAATTTTGGAGGTTAAAGACAAGGCCAAAGAACAAAATTAGGTTAAATATGAAGACATTGTTAAACCCTAAACTGGTTGAAAAGAAGGTTACAATAATTGAAGATTCATCATCTCAGGAGAAATTAGAAGACAGTGAAGATGAAAACAAAAATGTTATGAAGGGTAAAAAACAAATAGTTTCAGAAGATAAACCAGTTTTTACTGATACTAAGATCTCAGAAATATTCATGGAGGTTTGAGAGAAGATGATTCTAGAACAACATCAAAATGGTATAAAGAGATATTGTATAAATAAAGGAGAGGTGGCTGAGAAATCAGTTAAGTGCGGTATTGAAGCTGAGGAGTATTCAGAAATTCCAATGACCTTGACAGAGCATATAGAAGAAGATGAAGAAATTTTTAGAAAGCTAAAAATCCCTTGGATACCTGAAGGAATGCAACCAGTGTTAGAAGGAAAATATTTTGATTCTGAAAATGAAAATTTGCAAAGGAGTATCAAAAAATAAAAGCATCAAATTGAGTACCTGCATGAAAGCTATGAAGGATTAGTGACTGCAAATAAAATACTGAGAGAAGACCTAGAAGAAGTAAATAGTCACTATCAAGAATTGATTTCAGTTTCTAAAGAAGCTTTAAAAATAAAAAGACATACAGAGAACCAGTTTACAGAGCTAAAGCAAACTATTTAGGAGTTGACATAGCAGAATGAAGAGTTTACAAGAAGAGATGCAGGTTTGGAAGAATATCGCCAGAAGGCCAAAAGGAAAGCCCAGGCTTTAGAGGGAATTGCTCTTTTAGTAGAGGTAGCAAAAGACTTGTAAAGTACTTTAAGAAGAGTAGTTATTAGTTAGTTTGAAAAAGTTATTTCATTTTTGTATAATGATAGTTTATATTGAACAATTTGATAGATGAACTAAAAGTAGTTTTGGATCAGTTATGTAACTGATTTTGAAGGAACAAGATAAATGTAAGTCTGGAAAAGGACCAATGGATCGATTTTTGTTGCAAGGGGAGGTTATCAGGCTGTGGTTTATGAGCTAAGTGTAAAAACTATTATGTGTTTTTTATCACTAAATTATGAAATATATGCAATTATAATCCCTTTAGACTATTGAATGGTTTCACTTCTAATTTTTGTTAATCACTCAGTTAGTATACTCATTTCTTATTTAAGGTTTTATGCATGAAATGCTTGTTAAATGTGGGTGAAACTCAGTACTGTGATTATTGTGTTTGGTTTATATTCTATATATTATGCATCTCAGTCCTTCAAATCCTCATGATTTAGTGTTTGATTTGGTTTCATGAAGTTTCTTCCCTCTTGTCTACAAACTTTACAACCAAAACCCTAGAAAAACCTATTTTACTTAATTGTGTTTATTGAGATTGTGTTGGCTTGTTCTCTCGTATTCTGGGAACAATTTATGGCACTAACAGATGGATTATAAGGTTAATATACTTTTCCATATACTTCATAGGTCTAATTTGGGATGAATTGTAACTTACATGGGGAGAGGAAGATCCAAATGGGAGTTTCATGGACACTTGTCTAGATTACCCTTACATTTATGACATCTATGACACCAATGATGGAGATTCTATGACAGTTATGACACAAGTTAGATCTGAAGGCTGACATCTAAAATATATGACATGTTAGGCCTAAATAGATCATCTTATAGGGTTCTCATGGGATTTGGAAAAGGCTAAGAGGCTCCTACTCAAATTTGGGAGAAGAGGGAAGGTGAAGAGAGAGGCACATGGCATAGCATGAGCAACCATACCAAATCTACTTGGATTTGGTTTATGGATGGATTTGGCACCTTAGAAGACCAATAATGTTTATAAAATTTAGGTATCAGCCAATAGAAGGTCCTTTTGATCATTTGTGAAAATTTTTATTGTGAAGAGAGAGAGCTAGTGGATGACTAGTTCATGCCTTAGCCAATTTCGAGGGTGAAAGATTCCCATCCTAGTTGGTGTTTGGAGAGGCCACTCAGGTATTTCAAGGAGCTTAAATGGAATCATAATTTACAGTTGCAAGATATATCAGCTCGTGGACATATCAAATTCATCTTGTTCTTCCTTTCATCTCAAGCTTTCTCACCATATTTCAGCTCTATGGAGTGAGGCGCACTTGGTGAGCTATTCATCTCTTTGAGGGAGCTTATCTTACTCCAGTATTTTTTATTATGATGTAAATGTTATTATATTTAAGTTCATAAATATCTCAAGTCTAAAGGCTAAGAAATCTCATATATTATTTCTCAATAATGAAGAAACAATGCCATTTCCCCACTACCTTGTTGTAAACTCTTGCAATCTTGATGGATTCTAATGAATTCTAATTGTTGTATATCCAAATTTGGAACAAATATATTTATTTTAAGAAAAATAAGGGGAACAATGCATCATCTTGCTTGAAGGAGGAAAAGGAGGAGACCCACGAACCACCTAGTTTTGAAATAGGTGAAGTAGAAGTAGTACATGAAGAGGATCGAAATTCAATCCCAAGTGACTCTGAAAAATATTAAGAGACATCACATGATTATGAATAAGTTTCTATTGAAAATATTGAAGATAATTTTGAGACACATTCTACCTTGGAAATGAAACAAAGAGAATATATTGGATGGATGCTTGAACTATGACGGAGTACCTACTAATGGTGCTCACACCTCTATGTTGGTGACATAGAGATAACTTTTGAAAGTGTTTCTGCAATCCAAAATTCCATTAAACATGAAAATGAATACCTTGTAGCAGTTGAAGAAGAAACAAGATCAACTTCCTCATCACCACTTGAGCTTCATGAAGTTGGTCCAAGAAAGAAGGAAGAAGATGAGGAGCTTCATTTGCAAGAGCCTCATTTTCTTGAAGGGTCCTTGAAGATGAATGAAAAGAAGATCCAAGAGGCCCTTATCATACTCCATGACACTCAAGAATTGGTACCAAATTCTTGTTGGAGAGATACTTTTTTGGAGGAGCCATCCTTGAAGACATGGAGAAGATTCAAAGAGCAATGTGCAACATCAAAGGTAATTTCATGTCTTTGATTTTTTATAGAAAAAATGTCATTGAGCTTAGTGAATGGTTACATGAATACTAATTTAAGAATAATGAAGTTATTCATAATATCACAATTCAAAATGAGCAACTTCTTGAAAGATACTTGTTTTTCCTCCTATGTTTCAGATTGTCAAATGGTAGGTTGTTTGGAGGATTATCATGACATGTGGATCATGAGAAATTTGGAAAATTGAATGTGCTTGATGTGTTTGAATATGAACTTGAAGAGATCCAAACACTTCATGTGGTGGAAGAGGAACTTGAATTGTCTCTTGATGAAGGTTATGCAATTTTTAAAGAAGAGCATGATTCCTCTACATTGGAACCAAACTATGACAAAGGTTTCACACTTTTGAAGGAGCTACATGATACTACCCATATGGATCCTTCCCATGATGAAACTTCTGCACTTGTTGATCGTTGGGATGAGTTAGCTCATTCTCCTACATCCTACAATTCCATGTTTTGCAGCATTAGTCTCAATGAAGTATGGGTGAAAGGGTTCTTTTTTATGGTGCCACATGAGGAGTATGGAAATCCTAGATTTATTTTTTATGATGACATGGTTGGAGCACATTATTATTTACATTTCAGCAGCATCCTTTGTTACTTTATGATGATGCACATCTACATGGATGCACCTATGATATGCATTTGAGTCACTTGAAGACTCATGCTTTTTCTTGCTCGACACTTGGTTCATTGGATGTTGGAGGAACTTCATCCAACACCGGGGTGCATAGATTTATAATTGGAGAACATTTTTGTTTCCTGCCACATACTTTGTTATATATTTATTATTCTCTCATTCATGGATGTATTGATGAGACTTCCTTGAGCCACTTGAAGTCCTCATGTTTTACTTTCTCCTTATTTGGTCCAGATTTTAGTGGAGGTTCTTCATTCACTCCTTGGATGAAAGAACACATGGCTGATTATTATTTTGATGCATATTACATTATTTGGGAGAAGAATTATAGGACATGAGATCCTCACTTATGTCATTGGAGCATATTTGATTGGTCACTTGAAGCTTGTATGCAATTGGAAAATGGTGGTCTACTTACTTGGAGGTATAAGGACTTTCATGATTTTTGATGAGGCACCTCCTTGATGTACATTTTATTATGTTTTTATCTAATTTGATGATATATATTATGTAATCATGATGTTTGGAAGAATGCATACAAGAAAATTTGATATCGTAATTCTCTTTCCTAATGGTATGAATTGGAGAGCACTCTTAAATGTTGGAGTTCAATACAAGCAATGGGACCCTGGGATAGTTTTTAGTCCCATTGATTTCAATTTTTTTGGGAAACAAGAAGTATGGGAGATGGATTTCCCACTTAATAAAGTAATTTTAATCAGAGTAGTGCAGTAACAAGCATGGTGATTCCTCTCTAAAATATTCATGGAATCTCAAAGACTCAAAGTTGGGAAACTCAGTGGCAACTTTAAAGAATCATACAAAAAGCATGTTCTTAAACACCCATGTTTGAAATTTCTTAAGGACAAGAAATATTGGGAAGGGCTGAAGGAAGATGTTCATAAGTATGTGAATGAATGTAATTTATTTCAACAAAACAAATCAAAACTCGCATACCCAGCTGGTTTATTACAACCATTGCCCATTCCAGAGAAAAAATGGGACAGCATATTGATGGATTTCATCACCGCTTTGCCCAAATATTTGGGAAAGGATTTCATATATGCGGTAGTGGATAGATTGAATAATTTTGATCATTTATTTGCTGTTTCATCCTCTTTTATTGCTGCACAAGTGGCTGACCATTTTTTCAAAGAAATCTTCAGATTGCATGGGCTCCCCAAGAGCATTGTGAGTGATAGAGATGGTAGATTCATGAGTGCTTTTTGGCAAGAACTTTTCAGATTGGTGGGCACTCAGTTGAATCCAAGTACAAGCTACCATCCCCAAACTGATGGAAAAACAGAGAGGGTGAATAAATGGTTGGAAGAGCACCTCTGAAACTATGCGGGAGAACAACAAAAAGCTTGGACAAAATGGCTACACTTGGGTGAGTTTTGCTACAACACCACCTTTCGCATGTCAATAGGGATGTATCCTTTTATAGAATTATATGGTTATGATGAAATTACATTTTATTATATGATATTTGGTGATAGTAGATCTCCAAAAGCTAAATATTGGGTGGAAGAAATCCAAGAAATTTTAAAGCTTTTAAAAGACAATTTGCAGGTTGCCCAAAATCAACAAAAAACAATATGTAGATAAACGTAGAGAGGAAAGGACCTTTAAGGTTGATGATTTAGTGTATTTGAGGTTGAAGCCATACAAAAAAAAATATCTCAAAAGGAATGGAGAAAAAAATCTAAAGCCAAGATACTATGGGCCCTACAAGGTAATCCGAAAGAATGGAGAAGTAGCATATGAGTTGGAACTTCCGGAAGGGAGTAAAATTTATAATGTATTTCATGTTTCTTGTATAAATAAATATATTGGTCAGAAAATTGTCATTTCATATACACTCCCTCCTTTGGATGATGAAGGACAGCTCACACTTATTCCGGAAAAGGTTTTGAAGACAAGGGAGAGAAGATTGAGGAGCAAAACAATCAAAGAATACTTAGTGCAATGGAAGGATTTACCAAGTGAAGATGCCACATGGGAAGAGGAGAATATTTTGCAGCATCAAAATCTTAAATTGCTTGAGGACAAGCAATATTGGGTGGGGAGGAATTTAATGTCCCCATTTTTAATAATTGCATAGTAGGGCATTTCCATCAATCCTACTAGTTCCCTAGGTTGCATGGATACGTTTGGGAAGATAATAAGGGAGATAATAAATGGTGTTTAGACATTAGAAGGAATAAATATTTATTTAATGGATTTAATTAAATAAATTCAACTGAAAAATGAAATGGCTATGGAGAATGGAGACACATGGAGACTATGGGGCCCACTCAAGCTAGAATTCCTATGTTAAATGGCATCCTCCTCTTGCAATCTCAAATCTATGGGAAGCATAATGTTTTTGGATGGATTATAAGGTTAATATCCTTGTCCATATACTTCATAGGTCGAATTTGGGATGAATTTTAACTTACATTGGGAGAGGAAGAGCCAAATGGGAGTTTCATGGGCACTTGGCTAGATTCCCCTGACATTTATGACATCTATGACACCAATGATGGAGATTCTATTATAGTTATGACACAAGTAAAATATGAAGGATGAAATATGAAATATCTGAAATTTCAGGCCTGGATAGAGAATCTTAGAGGGTGCTCATGGGAGTTGGAGAAGGCCAAGAGGCTCCTACTCAAATTTGGGAGAAGAGGGAAGGTGAAGATAAATGACACATGGCATAGCATGAGCAGCCACACCAATTCGACTTGGATTTGGTTTATGGATGGATTTGGAACCTTATAATATCAATAATTTTTATAAAATTCAGTTATCATCCATGAGAAGTCCCTTTTGATCATTTGTGAAAATTGTTATTATGAAGAGAAAGAGTTAGTGGATGACTAGTTCATGCCTTAGCCAATTTCGAGGGTGAAAGATTCCCATCCTAGTTGGTGTTTGGAGAGGAAACTTAGGTATTTCAAGGAGATTCAATGGAGTAATAATTTATAGGTTCAAGCTACAGCAGCTCGTGGTCATATCAATTTCATCTTGTTCTTCCTTTCATCTCAAGTTTTCTCACCATATTTCAGCTCTATGGAGTGAGGCGCACTTGGTGAGATATTCATCTCTTTAAGAGAGCTTCTCTTGATCTAGTATTTTTTATTATGATGTAAATTATATTATTTTTAAGTTCAGAAATATCCTATGTTGAAAGTCCATAAATCTCATGTATTATTGCTCAATAATGAAGAAACAGTGCCATTTCCCCACTACCTTGTTGTAAACTCTTGCAATCTTGATGGATTCGAATGGATGTATAAAATATTGATGATTTATGAATGAATGGGATGTAATTAAAGTATATTATTGGTTTCATGTTCAGTAACTGAGAATTTGTAACCATTGGGTCGAATTTCATAGCAATTGGAGAAAACTACACCTCATTTCCCCAAGGGTCCAAAACTCACAACAGGATTTGAACCCGAAATACGACTACAGAATCCGACGACATCTGATGTATCATATGGATGTGTCAGACAGTAACAATGAAAAGTAGTGAGCTTTTTAAATTATTTTAGCGTCGTTGAATTTTCGACAATAGGGCGTAGGATTTCCGACACTAGGGCTATTCCTACACTGGGGCTATTCCAACACTAGGGCGTAGGATTTTTGACACTCGGGTGTAGGATTTCTGACACTAGGGCATAGGATTTCCAACACTAGGGTGTAGGATTTCTGACACTAGTGCTATTCTGACACTAGAGCTATGTCGTCGGATTTTCGACATTAGGGCAAAAAAAAACAAAACAAAAATATAAAACCACAACCGTCCGGACACAATATTTATTCGCAAAACAAAGAACCCAATCAATAATTTCACAATGGAGGTGACAAAATATACCTCCACATCCAGAGGTTTGTTGGAGGTCACACAAAGGAGGTTTGTCGAAGGTCACATAGAGGAGGTTGCCAAAGGTGCTGCCAGAGGTCAAGTGTGTTTACGCAGAGGAGGGTTTGCAGCGGTCAGGGTTTGTAGAGGCAGAGGAGGGTTTGGTTTGAAACAATCATTCAAGTACCTCTATAATGAACTCCCTCATCTGAATTGGTTTGAAACAATCATTAAGGTCCCTCTACAATCAACCATTTTGGGATGAGATGGCTAAGCGAGATGTATTTGATCAGGTATTTTGTTGTAATCGTTTCTCTTGTTCTTTTCTCGTTCCTAATATTTCCAAAGGTTAGAGCATCATCTACACTCAACCTCATGCTGGAAAGTCTATGTATCCGCCCCATTGCAACGATTCTCCTCACTCACTCAGTATAACCTAGATTCATCTCTTTTTACACATAAAAATAAGAGATATATCCAAGGTGCCCATTACATATTTAAAATATATATACCATTTATATTGCATATTTATGTGTGGGTATTTGTGGGAAATATATGTTACATGTGTGAGATTCAACCCATTTTCAGAATCATGCTCAATACCCTGTTGATATCCTCTGTTATGTGGCATATCTGTTCAATATTGTTTGTAGAGAGATTCAATTTTATAACCCGTGGATCTACTCCATTCTGTAGTGGATCCGTTCAATGTTTGCAGAGAGGTATGATATTCAAAGATTGACCTCCCGAGAGTCAAGGAGGTCAAGGAAGGAAGAGCTTAGGAAGAGCTTACATGGAAACACACTGTAAAGTTGTATGTTTTATGCAACATTTCACACACCTTCTTTCATCAAATGATCCTAACATACTTTTAGCAGCTCTTCAAGATCTTGTAGCTATTGTAAGGATTAACCCTTCCAAGTTACAACTGAGTGGAAAACTGCTAGGAAGTGCAGTGTTGAATCTTCATTTTCTTGCTCTATCACAAGGATGGGGAAGTAAAGAAGAAGGAGTGGGCCTATTCTCATGTGTTGTAGAAAATGGTTGTGATGTAGAAGCAAGCCAATTAGGGTCGACTTTACATTTTGAATTTTATTATGAACGTGGTCCGGACAATGCAGAAAATTTAAATGCTACAAGTCTGTTAGGTTTACAAGTAATAAACATTCCTAATTTTCATTTACAACCAAAATATCTGGTTCTTCTAAAGGACTTAATTGAGAAATATCAGACACCCAATGAGGTCAAGTTTTCCTTATGGACTCGAATCAGGTGTACATGTGCATTTCCTTTTCTGAGCAATCGCATGCAGTTAAGCTGCATTCAAATTTTGGCCTTTACGGTATTAATGCAATCAAGTGACAACCATCAAGAACTGGGGGCATTTTTTTCAAATGATCCTGAGTTTATGACCAATTTAATGAAGGTGTTTCAATCTAATAACTTTATACCATATAACAGGAGATCAACCACTATGTAGGATTTAGGATACCAGTTTGCGGTAATTTCTACATTTCATGAGAGGAGTCAGGTGTTAAATGTTCCAAATATTGTTAGCAATGCACCAAATCATGTGTTTTTATTGAGCTTGCTGCAAAAGGCTGTCATTTCATTGACTACCATGGAAGCATATCCTGTTGCATTAATAGAAGGGGCTTTATATTTTTTTCTTGCATATGTAATATCATCCTCCACCTCGCCAAATCCTATGAGATAAAATGGATTGATTCCTCCCCTTCTGCCTTTGTTAAAAGAAACCAATTCTTGTCATATACACCTTGTCATGTTTCTTGTAAAGATTCTCCAAAATTTTATGGATTACAACAATCCAGCAGTCACTCAGTTCAGATATCTTGGAGGTCTAGACAGTATTATTAAGAGACTACAATTTGAGGTTACAAGTGTTGTGGAGTTGTTAGCAGAAAGAAGTATTGCATATTCAACATATGATGATGATAAAGAACAAATTACATATTCTCGGAGGTGTCTTATCAAGGCCTTACTCAAGGCACTGGGATCAACAACGTATGCCACAGCAAGGCCTGCAGGCTCAGAGGAGAGTACCTTGCCATCAAGCCTATCATTAATATTCTTTCATTACCATAAGTTTGGTAGTGACATCTTCTCTTCAGCTATGACACTTATGAGTGAACTCATTCATAAAGATCCAATTTGTTTCTTAATGTTGCATGCAACAAGTCTTACAACTTCCTGCTTGGATGCTATATTAGAAGATTTACTTCTCCATTCCTCAAAAGCACTTTGCTGCATCCCTAATGGTCTTGATGCACTATGTATCAACAATATAGGATTGCAGGAAGTGACTGAAAGAAATGCTTTGTAGTTTCTTGTACATGTCTTCACAACATGAAAGTATTTTCTACCATTGAATTAAGGGGTTTCTCATTTGGCTAATTCGATGGAAGAGCTAATGTGCCATGTCCCTTCTGTGAGGGAACCTATTGTAGATTTTATCATTGAAATTCTTGAGAAAGTTGCTCCAGTGGGCGACATGGGGTTAGAAGCCAAAGACAAATTGGATAGTCATGTTCCTATGGATACTGATTCTGAGGAGAAGCATAATGAAGGTGTTGGAACTAGTGGTTTGTCTATTGAAAATATGACTAATGAACGCTTTCTACAATTATGCATTTCACATGCCATGGTGTTTGTGCATCAGGAAATGGAAAATCCTAAAACTTGTAGAATATTTGTTGCGAAAAGGGCATTGAAGACCTTATGAGGTTCTTGACTCTTTCAAGTATTCCACTATCATCAGAAGCGATGTATGTAGCTGTGTACATGGTTGCAGTTTGCAAATCATTCACACAACAACACTCAGTTTCCCTTGCAAAGGTATTTTGTGCTCATCTGAAAGAGCATCTCAAGACTACATTAAATGTTTTGAATCCTGTTGTAGGGACTAATTTATTAGCTGCAGAACATGGACTGAATCGAAAAGTCTTTTGGTGCTTGTTTGTGGTACAATTTTTTGTCTTTCTAGATAATGCTACTAAAGAGAATGCATAATATATATGTTCACTTTGCTTTTCTTTCATCTATATTGGAATCTGAGTGTATAGGTGCTGCAACTCTACCATCCCTAGAATTTTCTTTCTTTTTTAAGATACAATTGATTTAGATTTTAGTGGATTTCTATATTTCTGTAATGATACAGGTTTAGAGTGATCATTTTGAGGATTTCTTTGCACCTGAATTAGAAAAGCATTGGGTACATAGTTGTTTATAAGAAGAAGATAATAGAGGTTTGAGTTTTGATTACCTAATAATTTTTTTTGTGAAAGTTCCATATTTCTTGAGATGTAGACAAGACAATGAAATAACATATGTATTTGGATTACAACCTATAATACTATTGCTAACATCAGATTTTTCAGTGTATTACAATAAATACAAAGAAACAATACATAAATCACACACCACAAAGCACGTATATTTCTCCTAGAAATATCAAAGAAGGATTTGCTTGACTCCAAGAATAAATATACAACAAGATTTTAACCTCAATCAACATTTGAGGGATAAGTTGCAATAGTCAGAGAAGATCGAAGACTGCAATTTGACCTCTAGACCTCAAAAGGTTTTATTTCTTATTTGGTTAAAAGTCTCTTCTGACAAACACAAATTTTTCATAGTTTCTGTAGCTGAGCAAATATCATAACGCATATGTACATAAGAAGCCAAGAATAGACACAATACCTGCATGGTTTCATACAATTTTCTCTTTTTGCGGGACATCATAATCTGTGACATAGCCTTCAAGTCATATGCATCCTTGTCTGGTCTAGAACCTATTGTCGAAGCCTTCAAGTCATCTAGATCCTTCTGTTCATCTTCAAAATATTCAAGTGATTCTTGTATTTCCTTTCTTGACAATGATGCAGAATATGGAATTCCTTCAAGTTCCTTTGTCAACTCTTCTTGATATGACCTTTCAATTTCCATTTCCTGCAATAATTGATAAGTAGGTATGAAATTGATCGATTACTTACTGAAACATCCATTGAAATTGAAAGTAATATTTTGATTTTAAAAACATAGTTGTTGAGGATTTCTTCACAAACATCTTGGTTAAATAAGAATTAATTGCATACAAAAGCAATTACCTCTGTACCCCTTTATGTTGTTGCATTGGCTTCATTTCTATAGGCAATAGCATCTGCCAGTATTTTTTGGGAATCATTGATATCCTGATCCTCCATCCCTGTCATAGGTAAAAATTGTTGCTTTGTTGTTGTTTGCAAATGCTTAAAACTTGTTTCTTTGCTTGTTGCTTTTCTTTGTTTTTGCTGGTATAGTTAAGACAAATTTTGTCAAAAGAGTCAAGCACTATAGAAAAAATGAATTCCTCTTCTATTGAAATTAAATGTTTTGTTATTTACTATTAGGAAATGGATATTTTGTTCTGTTAAATTTTAACATTTGTTCTGCTAATATAATGCAGGGGAATAGTTTTTATTGGATTGAAACGCTTTAACAAATCCCTAGAATTTTTTCAGCATGCGAGTGGGTAACAAGCTCTTAAGTTGGTTATGCTGCTTGTTTCCTACTTCACCATTTTTTAGAACTATTGTAGGATTATTGGAGTTGCTAATCATGTTATTTTTGGTGCAGGTGATTACATCCCCAACAACAACTTTAAATGCAATAACTATGGAAGCATACAAAAAATGTCCTAGTTTCTCTCATTCAGGCTAGTCAGATTAGTTCTTCACTTCTTAGTTGCGTTAATGTTAATATATAACATGCTTCTATGAAATACTTTGTTTATGTTCAGAATTCTGTGTTGAAGTGTGATAAGCAAATGATGTTCAATTCAATAAAAGGAAGTGTGTTGAACAAACCATGTTCCATTCAAAGTCAAACCCACATTTTTGGTAGTGTGAAAAATGGATGTCATTCTTGCTTATAGAAACAAAGGTGTTAAGACAGATCAGGTATCCACCTTACTTGTGTAAGTTCTACACAAACAAACAATATCAAATGAAAATGAACTAGTGAG
This sequence comes from Pseudotsuga menziesii, assembly GCA_001517045.1. Classification (NCBI taxonomy): domain Eukaryota; kingdom Viridiplantae; phylum Streptophyta; class Pinopsida; order Pinales; family Pinaceae; genus Pseudotsuga; species Pseudotsuga menziesii. The sequence continues at coordinate 46,539 of LPNX010509333.1, forward strand.
CTTGTGGAATGTAGTATAAATCTGTCATTATGGCAATATTGATTCTTTTAAATTATCTATACAAGGTTAGCTTGTGGAAATTTTCCCAAAATATGGTAACAGATGCTCTTGATCTGTTCATTCTTCCTTCATTTTTTTCTTTTATATCTGACTTTTGTTTTTAAAAATTTATTACATGTTCCAGCATTCCCAAAATATACACCTGTTGTTTTCCAAAGCAATTTGAAATCTTGCACTCAGTTATATGTGGTCATTGTTGTACAGCAAACTTGATTCATTCTTGGTTCAAATATTCCAATAATTAAAATTTGTTAATTTACTTTTTTCACTGATTTTTGAAATGTGTTTTTGTATTGGTTTGATTGGTTTTCTATCATATCTTTAATTCTGGTAGGACCTCATTATTGGTGTTAAATCCTAGAACTGTAACTTGTATTCACTATTTAATTGGAGTCTTCCATCCACCTATGCAATTGTTGAGTATAGTGATGTAAAGAGCAAGGTTATGAGAACTAGAACCAGAATCAGTCGAGGGTCACACCTAAACGAAAACAAAACTAGGTTGGAGAACCATCATCAAAATCATATACATGAGATATCGTGGATAATATAACAATCACACCATAAACCTAGACCCATTTTAGAGAGATACATCATAAATATTTGAAATATTTGAAACGTGTAAGAGGTGGTTTCGAAGATTAAACGTTTGGTTCAAGTCCTTCTAGTTTTTAAATCGATTCAATCCATTGGTTGAGTACATAAATGGAACTAAGTGGAGATTTTCCATGTGAGAATTGCAAATGTGAAGACATTGTGCATGATAAGGATGATACAAATTGCAAAATTACATATGAAGTTAGGGAATCTAGAGGACGCAGTCACTATAATAGCTATTTGTATAGAAGAGACACTGAGAAACCTAAAAAACATAGGTCGGGTATGAGTTATAGGGTTCGTAGAGATGATGAAAGAACCAACTGTCAAATACTAATTGGGGGTTATATGGATTGTAGTGAGGATGAGAGGAGAATTGGTTGCAACATGTTAGGATCCATGAGTCATAGACATGACAAAAGAAGTGAATATCACAGGGCAAGTAAAATTGATTCTTACCCCAGAGGATGGAGCAGGTGTAGAGAAGAAATCTTAGATCCAGTCAATTTCAAGAGACATAGAAGCACAAAAAGGAGGCATAGATGAAGAAGCAGGATTAGAAGCACGCTTAGGACAACATCAAGAAGTAGCAGTGGAAAATCACACTCTAGATCCCTTGATAGGTGTTGTGGGAAATGTAATTTAACTTCAAAGTATGATTGTGGCACCAAGCAAGTAGAAAAGAAAGGAAAAAGTGGAATTTAGCCTGCAAATCACATGCCTGTCTTGAAAGAAGAAGCACTTATTTCACTGAACATAGTTATTAACTTATTCCCAATGTTGTCTACAAAACTTAACTTGCTGCTGTAATATCCATTCTTGTAATAGTAGGAAGGGGAAGCACGAACATTAATCAAGTGAGTCTGATGAAGGTGATTCACTCGGGAGAAGAAATTATTGTTGATGTACATGGGTGTCATACAATACCATCTACATGTTCATGTTATGTTTGTAAGGGAATTCCATGTAATGATTCTCAGTTTGGTCTGTAGGGAACAGTTAGCACCAAATCTAAGACAGGTGCACCCATCAGAGGATGTAGGAAGAGCACATCAAGTTCTCCTTATGCAAATCACTATGTCCAAAATCCAGGGCTTTGTGATACTAGACTAGTAAAAGCACCTTATGACCTTAGGGAAGGTTCTTCGAATATTAATGAGAAAAATGTATTATGGTCAATTTTTACTAGAAAAATGTCAAATTTGTTTATGGACAAACTGAAACTGAAGAATATCAAAACCAGTGGGTGAAACTTAGCTTAAAAACTCCACAAAGTTTAGGTCTTAAGGTGGAATGTATTTTAAAAAATGATCTAAACCTTTCCCTTCCCGATTTTGATGAATAAATAAATAGAGAGGGCTCATCTCCAACTCGATTATATGGAATGGGTTTTATTCTTCTGGGAAAAAAATAAAGCAAGCTGATACTGATGGATTTTTGGCTGATACTTCCTGCTTTCACTTTTCAATTTATAGTCCTCTTGTTGATACTTCCTCTTGTCCTCCACCAAATGAGAAGATTCATTTTTGAAATGCAACAGATGCATTGACAATGCTAACTAATTTGAATTTACCAAAAAAAAAAATCTAAACACGAATTCTGGTACTACCACATCAATATTTTAGGGGAAGTTGGCCTCAGTTTCTAACCAGAATTACCATTACTCACCTACAAAAGAACCACAGTGTGCAACACTACAGCAGAGTAGTTTGGGTACATTAGCCATCTCAGGTGAGAAAATATTTGGTACATAATCGAAGTCAAATGCACATCATATTGAAAGAATTTCCATTATTCACCTACAAAAGAACAACAGTGTGCAACACTGCAATAGATTAATTTGGGTACATCAAGCGTCTCAGGTGAGTAAATATTGGGTACATAATCGAAGTCAAATGCACATCATATAGGAATGTTGTCAATCTAGAAACATTTCTAATTATGTTACTATCTTGTTTATTTACATGAAGACAATTTCCTGGTTTCTGGGCATGCTCTTCCACCAAATCAAGGCAACAATAAGACTTCACATCTCACAAATTTTCCTTACAATGAGAAAGGTATAGTTCCATGTCCAAAAGGTTTATTATCATGAGGGGAATATTTAAATGTAAATCTTATATAAGAAATTTTGAATCTTATTTTTTTCCCAAATGCAATTTAATGAATGTAGATTTCAAAGGATACACAGTCGATGATTGTATATTATATGGAGCTAGCAAGAATTGAATTGTATATTATATGGTCTTTGCAAAGAATTTTATATTCAAGAATTGAATTGTTCCATACGAAATTCATATTACATTCATCACACTAGATGTGTGTGTGTGTGTGTGTGAAATAAAGAGTGAGATAGACTAGTGGGAAAAAGCAACCAATGGGACAGAGAGAGACGCAATGATTTGAACTGGTTGTGAAGGTGTAGGGGGACAAGGGTGCCATGCACTCTTACATGTTAATATAGATAACAATTTAAAAATTAATCAAGTATTAGTCTAGAAATTAAATTACAATATACTAAAATCAGTCTAAAATTCTTGACACTAAGTCTCAAATTAAGAGATCAAAAGTCATCCAACTCTCAAGATCCTATTGAGACAATATTCTTTAGCAGACTAAATTCTATATTGTTGGGTGTGAGATGAAGTATGCAGGAAGAATTTGTTAATGCATTGTTCAATCCTAAAAATCCCTCCCTGATTTTGTATCAAGTTTTAACCATGCCTCTATTGAGGTTTACAAGGGTGCCTCTATTGAGGCTTACAAAGGTGGAAAATATCAACAAATGTGTTCACAGTCAATGGGGGGACTCGAAACTTGGTCAATACAATGATGAAAGTGAATTGTTTGTTTGCTTTACAATAGTCTTGTAAAACATGAGTACCAGTAATTTATTTACATAAGCGATTCTAAAAAACTCAATTACAGACCTAACCATACAACTATAAAAATATTTGGGTGTGAGTAGGCATCAAATAAATGGATCCCAGGATCAGTATCTTGAAATGGAGGGAAAAGTGCTGCCATTTGTGAGTCGCAAGGGAAGTGTACTACTTATGAATCCTAGAACTTATAAGGTTAGATATGCAAAGCCTCTTGTTTTGGAAGATTGAAAGTTGTAACCTTTGTTTTCACAATGTTGGTTGTCGGTTTTTTATTAGTACAAAAGTACTGAAGGAATCCTAGTTGCTTCTGCAACTACAAGCCCTCAACTGTATGATGTAGAAGCCCCCAATCATCAGCATATAGGAAGTTTTGAATAATTATATTAAGAAGGAAACAGCCATAATTTGGTCCTATATTGGCTTGACCATAATCCTCTTTCTGAATTGGGTATAAGCTAAATCAAAGAGGGGAGATGGGACACCTGTGTTTCTGTCTAGTGGTGTTGAAAATGTTATCTTTGAGCCTTCTTGTTTTGTGAATATACACCATTAGTTGTGTAGAGTGACATGAGAACAATATCAAACCTGTCTTGAATCCCTAACATGATGCAACCAATCAAATAAAGGTTTACTTGGCATTATGTTAGTTTTCTCAAAGGTCAATGACACAGAAGGCTAGGGCCTTGGTGAATAGAGATTTCTTAAATAATGGCTCCTAACTTGAATCTCATTAATGGCATGATAGCTTTTGCAAAATCTTGCTTGTCCTTTTTGCCAAAATATTTATAGTTCAAGAATTGAAACAAGATATCAATACATGTTAAGAATTGGGTTAATTTTTGGAACAAGAATGTTAGGTAAACTCACCTCCAAAGCATCCACCAACCAAAGAGACAAAAAGTAAACTTTCATCAGCCAATCTTGCCTTCACCTAAAAAGATAAACATATTCTTTTACAATCTTTTTCCATATTTACAGGTTAATTAGCAAGACAAAATAGATACAATTCCAAAAATAAATAGTGTGTGTGATAACTACCTGTCCAAGACCAAATATACCAAATCCACTTTTGAAAAGCTTCCCATTGCAGATGAATGATACTCTAACCTAGGTATATCACATTTTGCAAAGGCTATTGATAAAAATTTTGAAATTAATCCCCATGTTTGTGTATAAGTCATATTCAAAATTTTATCTAAAGTTAATTGCTTGCCCCTATTAAATTCTCTGCCTAACTAATCTCATGTGATAAAGCTCTTGCAATCTTTTCCTCCTAGATCAGTTGTAGGTTGGAATAAAGATATTATGAGAATATTTTGAGTTATATTATTAGCACCTTTGTTAAATAGATTCCTTCTGTGTTGAATCCTCTTTCAAATGAAGAGACCTACATACATTTGGTCTTGATGATGTATTAAAACTTAAACACATCCACCAAAATATATCAAAAGACAATGATATCTATAGCATATCTCAAAGTAAAATTGCCACTGAATACATTTTTTAATTTATTAATATACAGTATCCCATCGGTTATCCAACGTTCAATTTCTAGAAGCTATTGTCAGATTTCATGTCAATCCAATGAAATTGTTGTGGCTCCGACGGTAGATTGTCGTAGGAAATCCGACGGCCTTGCCATAGGAAATCCAATGGCCTCAGCTTGGCTATTGACTATCCAATGTTACGCCACTGATGACAAAAAACATTGAGGGTTTTGAATACCCGATAGGTTAGTGTCGAATTTCAGACATGGTAGCCGTCGGATTTTGGCCTCAAATTCTGTTGTGACTAGTTTTTCATATCTGATTGAAAGAAGTGATAACAACCATGGGAGTTCGATTGGTTATGAATATGAGTCTTTGATAATGTATTATACACATCCCATTATTCAATTTAATAATTCAAGTGGGTTTTTGCACATTTTGGAATCCATTTCTACCACTTACCCCGGGGGGATTTGAGCCCAAAATTGTCAGTAAAATCATCTATCTTGTTCAGAATTTAGTACAAACTTGAAGAAGTGATTGGAGGGACACAATACATCCATGAACATAATAATTAATTTATTATATTATTCATACATCTTATATGAATATTTGGTAGCAATTAGGCTGATTTGGAGACCAATACAGTAAAACTAGTCAAGAGCCGAAATTGTGAAAAAATTGGAAAATTGCAAATTTCAATAAAAATTTAAAAAAGGGACAATACAAAATCAAGGAACGATAGTTGTGGAAATCTAAACAGACACAGGATGCAGGATGTTTATGTTTCTTTCATTACTCGTGGAGGTGCGACGACGGGAGAAGATAGCCCATTTCCACAAATCCGGTTGGATGGAAAGAAGAAGGTGCAGTTTGATGTCGACGCTGAGAAAGAGACATTATTTGAAGCATGTGATGAGATAAGAAGAGATCTGGGTAAGTTTCCTATTTATGAAATGTCAAATTCTTTTGATTCAACTTCGGTAGTAGTACCATCATGACAGTATGGTACTTTGCATAACTTCTTTGAAAGTTTCTTGTCGCTGGCAAAGGATCTCGATGCTCTTGCTGAGATTGAGAGTCAATTACATCAACTGGCCAAGGGAAAAAAAGAGTCTGCAGTGAACTCTTTACATAAGAAGGAGACAAGAAAAGAGATGCGCATGAATATCTAGATTAGGGATTATGAGGTGGATTCAGTAATCTTGGATATAGGCTCAGGAGTCAATATTCTAACAAGGAATACATGGAAAAATATGGGGATCCCACAGTTGGTTTGGTCCCCCGTACATATGTGACTGGCTAACCAGGCCAGAGTAACACTGATTGGTAGAGTTCTGCATCTTGCCATGAAATTTTAAGAGATGAAGACTTATGCTGATTTTGATGTTACTAACATTATTGATGGCGGGGGATCCTATCCTGTGTTGTTGGGGATTGGATGGGCCGATGACAGCTTGGCAGTAATTAATTTTAAGAAGTGCGTGGTGACCTTTGAGAATCATGACATCATAGCCATAGATCCGATGGATCGAACTAAAGGGAGAAGATATGTTGAACCGGTTAAGGAATAAGCTGCAAGAGGATGGGATCATGCATATAACATTTCAGAAGATTCCATCCATCTAACTATCGATGGGGAACTTGGTTTCCGTAGCTCCAGCTCTACGTCTTCCAACTATAATGATACTATGGAGAACTGGTAGAATCGAATGCATGATGTATCACTAAGGAAGTGTGGCCTGATTACTAAGTCGTTGTGTCAATTCACAGTCGAGACTATTGAAATACCAATATATGAAGGACTGTCGAAGTTGTCTGAGTTTATAGTGGAATTTGAGGATAAGGTGTCAAAACCATAGCGATTGTTGGCATTGGATGAAGCGTTGAAGGCTATGCCATGACATTGGTGGGAGACACATTAGAAGTCGATCAACGGGTGGTTGCAGTGTCTAATATTGATGACAGTTCTCTTTGGCAATGTAGAAGAGTACCATGTCGAAAGGTATGATGGGCGGAATGACCCTGGCGATCATTTGATCGAGTGTCAGACCTTGCGGGCATCACGACCAAAGGATGAGTGGGTCCATGCTTTTTTCCACATGTTGGATGAGATTCTGCGATCATGGTATGTATCAACTGAGTTGTACAGAGAGATTACTGCTTGGGAAGAGTTGAGGATTTTCACTCACACCTTCAGTTTCACGGATACCAATCCAACTATTCATAATTCATTGCAGCACATCCACGACATTTTTCTAAAGGTAGTTCCAGTTGCATATCCAATGGATCCACATGAGAGATGCCCAAAGTAGTTGATGTTGGAACGCTACTATGTGACAAGAGGACCCAAGGAGGGTGATTATCCGTGGAACATCAATATTCCAGAAACAAGAGGGATTCGGGATGTCGCAGCACCTAACGTACCAATGGATCCAATGAATCAATCATTGAAAATTTGGAAGGTCAACATTAGGACAGAGGAGAACCCAAATTTTGTGAATGTTGGGGACTAATGGGTCGAAGAAACCATGGCAAAGATAATGGATTTGTTGCATGAGTTCCAAGATTTATTTCCTACAAATTTTTCTGACAATTTTTTCTAAGATGAAGGGAATACTTGGATACTTAGGAGAGATGAAGATTCAGCTGAAACCAAATGTAAAGCCAGTAAAGCAGCGACAATATCGCTTGAATCCATGATACAAGGAGAGGGTCAAAGATGAGCTCGACAAAATGTTGGATGCTAGAATAATAGAGCCAGTTGAGGAATCATAATGGATCAGCCCCATGGTCGTGCAATACAAGAAGATAGGTGAGGTTCGGATTTGTGTCAACCTTAGAAAATTGAATGATGCGTGTTTACATGATCCATTTACAACACCATTCACTGATGAGGTGTTAGAAGGAGTGGGAGGTCAAGAAATATACTCATTCACGGATGGATTTTCTGGCTATCACCAAATTAATATTGCAAAAGAAGATTGTCACAAGACAACCTTTGTTACTGAATGGGGATGTTTTCAGTACACTATGATGCCATTTGGACTGAAGAATGCACCTACGACATTATTCGGGAATTTTTTTGTTGCATTCAAGGACTTTATTCAGAAGTTTTTGGCAGTTTATATGGACAACTTGATGGTTTATGGATTGATTAGGGAGCATTTGGTGAACATGCAATTGATGTTGGAGTGATGTCGATAGCATCAGATCATGTTAAAATCAAAGAAGTATATTTTTTGTGCACCTTTTGGGATGATGTTGGGACACATTGTTTGCAAGAAAGGACTGTTGGTTGAACTTGCAAATATTGCGTTGATTTTGATCTTACCACCACCTACAAATGTAAAGCAACTTAGAGTGAGACTGGGGCACACAGGATACTACCGCAAGTTCATCTGTGGTTATGCTATGATCACAGCTCCTATGGAGAGGTCGCTAAAGAAGGATGTGGGATTTGTATGGAGTCAAGAGTGTCAATAAATTTTTGAGATGCTTAAGGAAAATATGGCTTCTGCACCAATACTAGCTTTTCTCGATTGGAATAAGGAGTTCCATGTCCATGTGGATGCATCGTCAATTGCACTGGGAGTGGTGCTGGCACAGACAGGGGAAGGACATCTTGATCACCTGATTTCTTTCGCTAGTTGGAAGCTATCATCTATGGAAAAAATTTATACTACAATAGAGAGGGAAGGTTTGGCGATGGCATATGCACTACAGAAATTTTGGCATTACCTATTAGGCGGTCCTTTCAATATGTTCATGGACCACTCTACTTTAAAATATTTGGTTAATAAACCTGTGTTGGGGGGGAATATATGCCGTTGGCTACTTCTCTTTCTGGATTTTTATTTTGAGATAATTGTGAAGCCAGGTCGCTTGAATGTTGTCCTATACCACTTATCGCGGATTAGGACAGGTGAAGAACCCACAAACATTGAAGATGGGTTTCCAGATGCACAACTATTCAAAGTTGAGATGGTTGATGATTATTACAAGCAAATAATTCAATTTTTGGTGACAGGAACATCACAGGAGGAGCTTACTACAAGTCAGAAGAAGCAGTTAGTTGTTAAGGCCGTGGATTTCCAGCTAATCGTTGGAAAACTCTATAAGCTCAACCAGATGAGATCTTAAGGTGATGTGTCCTACCACATGAAAAAAAGAATATACTACTAGAGACACATGCAGGAGTTGCCAGAGGACACTATGGAGGTCACACTACTGCCAGGAAGGTGCTCTGCGCAGGGCTTTGGTGGCCCACTCTAAATAATGATGTGACAGATTATGCGCGGACTTGCAGTGTCTGTCAAAGAATTGGGAAACCATCAAGGAGGGATGAGATGCCATTGGTACCTTAGGTTATGTTGCAACCATTTGATAAATGGGCTCTGGAATTTGTTGGACCAATCAACCTACCTGGGAAGAGAACCGATGCACAGTACATAATTACAACGACTGAATATTTAACAAGATGGGTGGAGGCCGCACCTGTTGTAAATTGCACCACTGCGACAGCAGCGAGGTTCCTATTTGACAACATTGTTACTCAATTTGGGTGCCCAAGGATATTGTTGAGCAACCAGGGGAGTCACTTCATCAATCGCACAGTTAGCACATTGACAAAGGAGCTTCAGATAAAACATAAGAAGAGTACCCCATATCATCCACAAGCAATGGGACAGTGGAGGCGTTCAACAAGGTGTTGGAGCATGTGTTTACAAAGGTATGCAATGCGAGCCATGATGACTAGGATTTGAAAATTCCAGTATTCTTGTGTGTGTATCACACAACTTGCAAAATATTGACAGGACATACACCATTCAAATTGGTGTATGGGAAAGAGGAAGCAATGTTGATGGAGTACATTTTTCCAAGTTTGCGCATAGCGGTAGGGAAATGCATGGATGATGAAGCAGCAATATAAGAATTCCTAGAACAGTTGGTGCAATTCGAGGAAGACCGCTTCATTGCAGGTTTTCACCAGCGCGTTGAGAAGGCTCGATAGAAAGCTTGGCATCATCGACATATTAAGAACAAACAATTTCAGCAAGGATACCTAGTACTGATGCATGACAACAAGTTCTCAAAACATCTAGGTAAGTTACAGATGCATTGGCTAGGTCCATATCTCATTAATTACATTACTTCAGGAGGTGCAGTACAAATGCAATAGTCAGATGGTGCGATGCTGCCAAATCTAGTGAGTGATAGCAAGATGAATCCCTACAGGATGGGCCTGGAGCTGCGTGATGCTTGAGATACTACGTGATGAAAACAAAAAAATATTTTCTTTTGCATAATATGGTAGTTAGGAGGATGACACACTAAGAGGAAGTGGATGCGCAAGTAGAGGAGTTAGTATCGCAGTTAGGAAGTTATGCCGCGATAGCTGCAGGGCCGCAATAGCATGAAATCTACAATAAATTGGGTAGTTAAAAAAGTTAACCAGCGCGTGCTCTTAGATGAGACACGTATTAATGACGGATCTAACCATTGGATTAACAGGATCGATGACGGATTTGGGCGATTAATGCATAATTTGGTCGTAATGATGAAAAGGGATCGTAATGATTTGGCAATAATGGGTAGGAGATCGATTCGGCGCTATAAGAAGTGGTCGAACACGGCTGAAATTCACCATTGTGCAAATGTGAGTCATTGCTAGAGATGTAGAATTGCTGCAGTGAGTTGTGCAGTTGATTCATCGAGTGCAATGAGGTTGGGGTGCCCGTAGTGAACTTGGAGGCACTAGTGTGACATGCCAAGTGAGCAGATTATAGTTGAGATTTCAAGTAAGAGAGATTTACCAGTTGTTGGGGTCACAATTGAAGAGGAATTTTCAAGCATGTCAGTGGGTTCATCATCGATTCCAAAGAAAAAGAGGTGGCCGCAACGAACCACATCCTCGGTTAAGAAGAAGCAGCAAAATCAAACATCTGCACGTGAACAGGAGGATGTGCTCACACAGACTGGTCCATCAACTTCGGGGGATCAGGAATCATTAGCCCGCATAGGGGTATCCACTATGGATATCCCTGGGTATGTGCCCCCCTATCGGCCTGATGCAAAGCCTAGGAAGACGATGAAGAACCAAAAGTACCTGGTCAAGATGCCGACGATTCCACAGGGCATGATATGTACCAGGGACATTGTTCCCTCACTCACGTAGATGAAATATGAGGACCATGATATGCTCACATCATCAGCAATTACTAGAGAACCATATCTACTCACGGCACAGGCTGAAGGAGACCCAATAACATGAATTCCCCATGACTAGGCGCAAGGGTTGGAGATATCGACGGTTAAATGAGGCAAATTCATACGTGAGGCATCTCTTGGCATGCTTCCATGGATGGATTATGTTGATGGACTAACTGGTTGCAATCATTGTGGCACTTATTTCAAAGATCACAGGGCTGCCCAAGGAGGGGCCTAACCCATCACAGTATTTTAAGGGGAAAGACAATGACAGAAGGTTAGCTTCACAGCTGAAGAAAATATACAACCTACAGTGTGACAGATGAGCATAGCGTGTTGACAGTATAAACGAGCTAATATTTTGCATTGCGGTGAGGATTCTGGCTAGCAGGGTTTTCAAAATGAACATACCCAACCAATATAATTTAGGGGTCATCTCCTGCGCAGAGAAGTGTGCACAAGGGGTGAAGATGAACTAGTCATTGTTCTTGATGAACCACTTGACGGATGATGCACTCACGGTCCAGGAGGGGCAGTGACCATTCACATACAACTGGTTACTCATTTTGATTGAGTTGGTGGCTTGGATGGAGCCAAATAGTTATCAGGGGATGGACATAGATAATATGAAGGTTTGTAAGGGAGAACGATATCAAAACCTCTAGTACATGAAGGAAGCGGAGAGACTGAAGGATTGTGAAATTCAGTTCTGGATATACTGGGAGGCATTGCAGACTACAGTAGTAAAGGTTTCACGACTGACAGAAGAAGCAGTGGTCAAATACCAATGAGTCATTCGGTTCATAATTGGGCCACATGCCATTCATGTGCATGTGTGACGAGACCAGGATAAACAAGGTTTCCCACAACATATAAGGTTTTTGATGCAAATATGGAGACTATTATTTCTCATTGGCCCCAGGAATGGCATGGACCTGTCAGTATTGAGGAAGTGTCGATGGTTCCACAAGTTGATGCACTGGTGAATCCTTTTCCTGACTCACCAAGTGATAATGAATTCGATGAAGCATCAACATGGACCCCCACAGATTCATATGCAGAGTGAAATTTTGAGGAATCCCATATGAAGAAGAGGCGGGATTGGGGTGTCCTGTTAATGCCATTCAAATAGTGACTGATGCAGCAAGCGAACATATGAAGAAGTAAGTGACAAATGGATTCTATGAGGTAAAAAATCACCTTGACTCTTTAATTGACACAGTTTTGATAAAGGTACCAGAGGTAACCACTATGCAGAATATTAGCTCGATCAACACTGGGACGCAGATAAGGAATGTGCAAATTCTGCCGCGTGCAATTAAGACCAACCATGAGGATCTCAACACCTCACTACGACAGTTACAGGATCTTTTCATATACATCAACGCACTGTTGACCCAGACATTGGTGCACATGTAGAGGGTTTCCAATTAGGAGTTGGCGGACAGGGCACAAGTAATCAACGATCACTTCTTGAGGTCGCAGGAGAAAGAGGAGGAAGCGCGCAAAGAGATTTAAGTATTGTAGAAGGAGAAAGAATGGCTGATAGAGAGAAAAGAAAAAGAGATTTTGGAGCTCAATAAGGAGCAGGATCGACTGGTTGTAGACAAAACGAAGCTCTGGGACAACAGGGTGCGCTTGGAGCAGGTAGTTTCTGCTGCTTGTTAGCACATACCTGGGAGCACAGCAGAGCTGGACATGGAGGAAAAAGAAGAACGACTTGGGGCCATCATTACACAATTACACCATGACAATGTGAACCCACAGGATCTAGTACATCCAGAAACACCACCAAATAAAGTTGCAGAGAGGAAAAGCGTCCTTGAGGACTTCACAACACAGCTGGAGGAAATTGATGAAGAAGTGAAGCAAGTAACTGATGCGACTACACAATTTTGGGGCAGTGTAGTTTAGGACACATATTGGAGCAACTAACCACGCAGTTGCAGAAGGCCAAGGGGAAGTTGGAAACATTGAAGATGTCGCATAGAGCGATGCCCCCATTCGTACATATCACAAATTCCATAGAACTGAAGAAATTGCAGCCGCGAGTTGTAAAGGCCAGGGATCATCAACAGAGGCACACAACACAGTTAGATACATTTCAAGAGATTGGTGCGCAACTCTCAGTAAAGGAAGTTTCAGTGCTACAAGAAGTTCAGGAGGGAAGAAAGGATGTCACAACAAAGATCAGAAAGCACCCATTAGAGCATGAAGAGACTGAATGCAAAGAGATTACTAAGAAAATCGACGAACAGTTTAAGGAAATTACCCAACAGTACGAGGACTTCAAGGTGAAGATCAATGGATACACTATTTCCAGCTGACGTGGCTCGAGGGAAAGCCACAAGATTGTGTTGGGGGATTGTTTGAAGGCCGTTTTGGGGTAATTAGCTGCGCAGCATTGTGGATGTTGTGAAATTTCAAAGATGCAGTGCAAGGTGGAAAACAACCCGCAAGTCGTAATTACAATATTTTATGTATTTTCATCATATTTTGTAGATTTGGACCACACTATGTGGATTGCAGTACTTATTTTGTAGATTCTATTAAGAAGTATTTAGGAAGTTGGTTAAGTGGACCACTAATTTTGTAACGTCCCCATACCCCATACTATGGATAAATTAAAATTTTTACTTCAAGAATCTTGGTTTTCCTTCAAAACGTAGGGTATGGGCTTTAACACACACTTCAACCTCCATTCTCAGGCTTAGAACACACTGTAATAGTCGTTCTACCCTTGACAGATCCCTTTTGTGACCAGAATGATCATTTTCACACCGAAATTGTCTCTTCCGCAGTATGCATTCCGCACTTCCTCCCTTAAAAATCAGAATTATAAATTTCGATGGACAATACTTAATCTATCTTCCTCCTTCCACCTTCGAAGATCGAAAATCAGAAGCATAAGGTGCAACGAAGCACTTAACGACTCTTTCGCCTTCCTCCTTCTACTCTCCTCCTTTTGCACTCGAAAATCGGAATTTAGAAACTCAAAGCATGGCAGAACACTTAACTGCTTCTTCCTCCTTCCTCCTTCCACACTTCAGAGATCGAAAGTCAGAAACGTAAAGTTTGATAGAATGCATAACTTCTTCTTCTGCCTTTCGCCTTCTAGTGCAGAACTTAGGAATCGAAAGACTAAATATTTACCTTAACCTTTTTTCGGATTTCCACCTTCCACAGGAAGATCTTGGAGGTCGAAAATCCCACATTATGCTTTGATAAAACTTCTTTCTCCCACCTCTCGCGTTCTTCCCTCTGCCTCCGCTGTGGAACTCAGAAATCAAGAGAACGACTTTTGGCCTTAACCTTTTTCTACAGTTTCGAATTTCGCTTTCCAACCTTGGACTTCAAAAATCAAAAAACACACTTCTCCTTGGATTTAAACTTCCTTTTCCCACCTCCTGCATTTTGCTTTCTGCTATGGATCCTAGGTTGCAGAAACGCCATAATATTCCTTGGCCAACTTTCCCTTTTCCAATTTCTGCCTTCTGCCTTCCGCATACGGATTCCAAGGGGCAGAAACACTAAGTCAGATGCATTCTGACCTCTATATAGGATTCTAGCCTCCATGAACATATGAAAATTCAATGTAAGAACACAAGGCATGTACAAAAGTAAAATGCAGGAAAACATAACAAAAGCAAACCTCTAGTTAATCATCAACAAGCATTTAACATGAATATATCATTTCATAGACAAATACATGGAAGAAACATGCATAACATAGAAACTCATCTTGATAATTAAGTTGTCCCACAACTGGATAGGTGACTGCAACGTTCCACCCAACCATAGGCCAGTGTGTTCATTAATCTCTCAACACGCTGCCACCCTCGAGCTGGGTATGATTTCCACAAGGAACTAGGGAAATAATAGGCTTATACACAGCCAGACCAGAGCACACTCACAGTTAGGCCAAACTTCAGTTGGGTTTATCAGACTATTAATAGTCAATCCAACTTCCAAAATAGGGATCAACCAAGACACACATGGGTTTATCAAGCACTGATCCAATCCATCATTCATATTGGGTTTATCAAACTATACCGTCAAGGTTTGCACATGGCCAAAACACAACAAGACACAACCAAGCCAATAGATGGGTTTGTCAGGATGCAGGCTTATAAGCCAAACAATGCTGGGTTTATTAGGCTTACTCATCCAAGTCAACATATAGTTGGGTTGATCATATTATTCACAGTCAAGCCAACTTCCAAAAATAGGGATCAGCCAATCCACATATGGGTTTATCAGACACTCATCCAAGCCATTATTCACAATGGGTTTATTAGACCATCCCACCAAGGTTTGCACATGGCCAAAATACAACAAAACAATCTTGCATTCACTCAGCAAAACAAGGACACCGCCCAAATATCTACATGGTTGAGGATGGTAAAAAACAGGCGAACAAAATCAAAACAAAACACGGTTCTGCAAAACAGGGTGAACGCACAATGCACATGAACATAATAGAATAATGCCCCTACACCACCACAACGCTTCCCCAAGAAAAAAACCATAAACACGTTTGGGAGAAAGGATGGATTGAGCACACACCACGTGGTTAATTGCTGCAGAAGAAAGAATGCGCCTCCCAGGATACAAACCTGCATTCTTGCTTAGACAAGAAATCAGACTGCCATGTCTTCCTCTTCCCAAGGCACTAACTTCCTCAACCATTTTCCTGCAAGAAAATTGAATGGCTGAGTACCAGGAACGAACCAGGGTATACGGGTCAAAGAACAGGAAAATTTTACACAGATTTATAGCTGAGATCAAACATTGAATAGATTGACGACCCACAACAGTTTTTCTGATTCAACTAGCATGTCTTAACAACCTCTTGATGTACACATAATTCTTATGAAATCCACTTCACCAAATTTGGAGTCCACCGTTGATCTGGTGGGGAAACAGATCCAACGGCCCACAAAAATTATACTTATCCAACTAGCAAGTTTTTTAACATCAGCTAGAGGGAGCTAATTGTTTATCCAAAAGGATTAATTCTAATTTCCCATCAGATTGGGTGACTTGGGAAACAAAACACCAACGGTTTAAACAGGTTTTTTGTGAGGATTGAACCTACAATCTCTCACCTGGAATCTGTTGGACATCTCCCCACCCTATCCCTTGTGGAATCATTCCCCCATATCTTTAATGTTTGCAATCCCATATCTAGTTGTGGTATTATATTAATTTGTACATTTACATGATATATCAAAATATTATGTGCTTGATTTAGTACCAAAACCATAGGTATCATCCTTAATCACCTATGCACCAGACACCAGATCAATGGCAAGGCCTTGGACTTGAGCTCCATGCCATGATCTCAATACAATATAGATACACATCATGTACAATATTAATACCGTGGGGTCAAAACTGGGGTATTACAATCCCCTCCCCCTTCAACAACACTATTTTGATATATCATGTAAATGTACAAATTAATATAAAACCACAACTAGCTATGGGACTGTAAACGTTAAAGAGATGGGGGCATGATTTCATAAGGAATAGGGAGGTGTACCCAAACCCTTGAGCCAATGGGGAAAATCCAAATGTCAAAGGGTAAACCCATAAATTTTTCAACCACCCATTTTGTCTTTTGGTGCCAATCATTTATTTCTGCCAGAAATTGGTTGAGGAAGTTAATGCATGGGGATGGGAAGAGTATGGGAGTCAAATTCGAATTTGGGAAGCCACCCATTTTTGGAAAATGTGTTTTCGATTTCTTGGGAAAGTAAATGCTTGGAAATGCATGCCCATCCCATTGTTCATCCATCTGTTTTGCTCTCTCACATGTTTTGGAGCTTTGGAGCGTTTTCCTTCACGTCTCAATTATTTTCTCCATTTTTCCATGGTTGAAAATTCATTTTGGTATTGCTGAGTGAATGTGTAGCAAGGATTCACGATTTAGGGGTTTTTAGAAGCATTTTAGTCTTCCTCACGTAGCTGGATCTTGATGTGCATTTACCTCCACATTTTTCAGTCATTTTCTCATTTTCCCATACCCAGGATTTTGTTTTTGGTGTTGTGCAGTGAATGGGAAAAGGAGACCTATGATTTGGGTGTGTATAGAGGTTGTTTTAGCCCCTACAATGCCCAGAAACATTCTGTGAAATCGTATTTCTCTCATAGGGTGTTTTCCCTCATTTTACTAGTCTGTTTTGGTTGCAACCCCATTTTTGTAAAGTTTAGTGGTTGCGAAGATAGATCCACATTTTGGGTGTGAATAGAGGTTAGTTTTGCCTCTGTGAAGCCATTGAACATTTCCTTAAACTATTTTATCACTTGGGTCATTTTTCCCCATTTGCCATTTTCGATTTTGGTTCCCAGGACATTTTTTGTCCATGCCCAGAACTTGTATCTTGTTGTGAAGTGCATCCTTGTGTTGGCTTGGATGAGTAAGTCCAAGGATCCCATCTGTTAGTGGGATGACTATGTTTGGAGGTGATTATTGGCTTGAATGTGGGTGTACAATCTTGTTGTGTGTATGTCTCTATGTTGGAGCAGGGCCCCGCAGCTACAGGAAAAGCTGCCATATCGGAAGGAGAGAGTCAAAGGAAACAGTACCCGAGCGGCCGAGAAGAGAGAGCTCAACCACTCCACTTAAGGAAGTGGTGAAGACAGGAGGGCCCATCTACCCTCATAAAGGAAAAGTAGCAACAGGCCGAGGTATTGAAGACAAAGGACAGAAGAGGACTGTAGAGGAAGCGGCGCCCATACCCACGATCAACGTCGGGAAGCGTGGAAGACTGCAGGAAGCTGTGGTGTGACAGTAAGTGGCAGCCCACGGTACAGATGCACTGACTATCACAGTTAGGGTTTTTGGGTTACTATTGGGAAAGGCCCACAGTGTTGTAATAGGGCAAGACCTTCGGGCCGCCTATATAAGCATGTATTTTGTATTGTAAAAGGTTAGACAGTTGGGTAGTTATTTAGACAATTAGCTAGCTAGTTAGAAAGTCTAGATTTGGTTCTGTTATTCAGTCTGTATTTATCTTACTGTAACCAGTAGCTGGCTCCTTGAGAATGAATGTAACAATTTGTAGGGATTGAACAATCCGCGGGGATTGAGAGAGAGAGGAAGAGTATATTGTAAGAAGGCAATATAAGAAGAAGAAGAGATCTAAGAGAGAAGGGCTCCCGGTTGTGTGTGTGGAGTTTCCCAGAATATCTCAGGCTGCATAATAGGTTGCAACAGAACTGTGTTTACTCTCTGAAGATATAATATAAAAACCAGTTCCCATGGACATAGCTTCCCCCCTGGAAGTGAACCATGTAAAACCCGTGTGTTGTGCGACTGTTCATGTGATTGTGTTTTACCTGTTTGCTATCTGTTATCGGTTACATGAATGTTGCTTATCAGTTGATGAATGTATGTATGTTATGCTTTAGTTATAGCACATAAAAGGTTAACCGTAAGTTGAATGTATCAAGTGGCCTGTATATGAGTTTATCAGCACTTGATTCATGATAGTTGACAGTTACAGCGTTAAGTGACTCCGGTGTATGAGTTCCGCGAGTTCAGTGTAGTTGATGTTAGTGTGTTAAACTATAGAGGTCTAAGTGAAGTGGTTTAACACCCTGGTGAAGGATAACAGAGTTATTAGACCCAGGAGGGAGGTCACAGGACCTTGAGAGTTGATACGCATATTGAGCCTCATTATAGGACATATTATAGAGTAGAAAGGCAATATCGCATAGTCTGGGGAGCTGCGGTGTGAGATATCATAGGGAAGGAGCTCAGCAAAATAGTAAGTTTGAGCATCGCCATAGAAGCTACGATGCGATAAGAGTCCGCTCCCTATCAGTGCCAGCTAGAAGGAGAGATCATCCTTGCAGAGAGATCCCGCTAGCTAAGAAGAGTCGCGAGACCCTAGGATGCTACAGAACCCGGTTGAAGACACCTAAGTCTTCAGCCACCCCATCTAAGATCACTTTGGGTGATACTTCAAGCCGCTCTACGGTCTATCGCCGAAAGGGCCAATGAGCTAGGGGTTTTGTTGGTACAATAAAGTAAACCTGGGTCTGCCCAGTCAGAACCAACAAATGGTTTCGTTGTCGGTTTTGAACAAATTGAAGAGCTAATGTTCTGTTGGCATCCTACTAAAGAAGAACTCAACCAGTGGGTTGGGTCAAAGGAAAGAGAATTTGCTGCGACAGAAAACAAGAGTCCTAGGCTCAGTATAGAGGACTGGTTACAAAAACATATCTTCACAGATCTACATGAGATATTTTTTGCAACCTATGCAAACGAACTATACGACTGGTTATCAAAGTTGACTGATAAGAACATATTCAAGAAGAAAAGAAACATTGTCTGGACACCGGATCTGATTCATACCATGAGGATCATAGACAATCCCATTTCACGAGCAGTAGACTTCTGGCTCTCAAGTTGCTGGAAGGCTTCATTACCGAGTTTGCAGTTGATCAAAGAAAAAGTTTCAGCGAAGCCGAGAGGTACTTCTTCAAAGGATATCGCGGTAAGTACTTAAACTCTTTAAATTCGTCTATTAAGATGTTATTGCATGAAAAAGGAGTAATGGATATATTCTCAGATGAATAAGTTCAGTAAGTGTAATGTCACAAGAGTTTGAGATTGATTTTGATGAAATTGGATGTACATGTAGTGGTAAGAAATATAAAGTAGATTTCAGATCTTCCTTCGTAGAAGACAGTTCAGACCATACTAGAGAACAGATCCAAAGTGATATAGAAAGACCAGTAGGGGGTATCCCTTACCACCCTTATACCCCACAGAAAACGACCGGGACTCAGAACAATCCCGCAGGAACTACATCTAGTAGTTCACACATAGTGCACACTATAGTTACACCGCCAAGTGGTAGTAACACAGCAAATTAGAACCCACCACGTAGAAAAAAAATGGGGGACGACATGAAGTTACCTACCTTTAAGGGTACAGGGGCAGAAGACCCGGAACAACATTGGTTCCTATGCGAAGCTGTATGGACCATTAAACAGATCCAGGATGATAATACTAAACTTGTCCAGTTGGCCACTACACTTAGAGACAGAGCCTTAACATGGTATATGAAGTATACAACAGCGTAGCCCAGAACGCTCATACAAGTCAGGACCGCCATAGTCAAAGAATTTAAGAAGCCTAAGTCTGAGTCACATTGTATCACAGAGCTTAAAGACATTAAACAGTTACCTATAGAGTCCATATGGGACTTTGATCAGAAATTCAAAGCTCTTATAGACCAGGTTAGCTTTGAGTTTGCGCCAGAGAAGCATAAGGAATGGTTCATCGCAGCACTGCTCCCACATATCAAACTTCCCCTCATGCAATAGAAACTCCGTACGCAGGATGAAGTGTTGGAGATGGCAATGAAACTAGAGGCTTCACCTCTAGCTGAGACTAGTATAGGTATGACAAACCTATAGAACCAGTTAGCCAATCTCACGTTACAGCTACATGAGATTAAGAAAGGGAAAGAAGTTGCATAAGAACTATGGTGTATAAAGTGTAAAGGACAGGGCCATACTAAAGATAACTATCCAGTATTTGTTGAATATTTAGCAAGTGGGGCTCCGAACCCCTTAATACAGACCCAAGGGCCATGGTGTGAACTCTGCAAAACAAGAGGGCATAGACCACAGGAATTCCCTTTACTTCAGAAGTATGTACAAACCCCTAAGAACTTATATTGTAACTTCTGCAAGTCAGTAGGTCATGATGAACATAATTTCCGAGCTTATGATCTCATGATAGAGAGAAAGCATGACTTGTACGGAGTCCAGTCAGAGACACCAAGTCCAGCAGTAGGACTACAGCATGAACTGACTCATGATGGCCGTGGTGGAGGATTCAGAGGACGAGGCCGTGGAGGAGGCTTTGGCCGTGATGGAGGCTTTCGCTGTGGCCGTGGACCGATCACTTGTTACAATTGTGGAATTGTAGGACATTATGCTAGGGAATATCAGAAACCTAGTACGACATGTAAGTATTGCAAGTCATATGATCACCCTATAGAAGAGTGTCCGATCTTGATAGCCAAGTAGGGATCCTAAGCCAGCAGTAAACCAAAACATTCAACTTATTGTTGCTGAGCAGAAAGAACCAGAACCCGGAGTCAATATAGTGACTCGTAGCGATGCTTCTACTAGTAGGACATCACATGATGCAGAAAAGAATACAGGTCCAGAGTGGGTGCGCAAAGCAACTAATAAATAAACACCACTCGACCTACAAAAGAACAAAGAAACGTTTCAGCAAGCAAAAACTTTCTATACTGAACCTACAGCATCGGGATCATAGGTACTTCCTTGTAGGGACGTACCGCAACAAACACCTTGTGGCATTAGTCCTGTGCAGATATCGCAGGCTACCACATCTGGAAGGTGCAAAGAGGATGAGTTGATAGGAAGTGTACAATCCTTGCTGCAGAGCTGCTTGAAACTTGTACGAAATGAGAAAGCCATTGGAGAGCTTCAGCGCATCATAGATCAGTGTCAACCGTCTTCTTCCGTGAACAGTGCGCAGCGGGATGTTCATAATATTAGGGGCCATACAAGAACAGGAAAAGAGATGAGACTCACAGCGCAAATTGGAGAATTTGAAATGGATGAGGTAATCCTAGATTTAGGATCAGAGGTAAATGTTCTGACTAAGCAGACATGGGAACAGATGGGTAACCCTAAGTTAGCAAGATCACCTATCCATCTGTGACTAGCCAATCAATAGAGGGTATCACCACTGGGTCGATTACCGCAAGTACCAGTTGATATTGATGGAGTTCGCAGCTTTGCAGACTTTGAAGTCATAGAAATCATTGGCGATAGCAAACCGTACCCAGCTTTACTAGGTATTGATTGGGCAATCGATAACATGGTTGTTATCGACTTAAAGAAAAGACAAATGACCTTTGAGGATAATCAGATCCGGGTCATCGCACGGTTGGATCCTTTCCAGGGTCCTCGCTACATTGAACCTATCAGAGCATAGGAGGAGGTGTGCAACATGGAAATCCTTTATCAGATGACTGCTAATTAGAGTGATTACATCAACCCTACCGCAGAAGGAAATATCAGTTGGCGATGCGACAGCTCATGCGCATCAAATTTGGAGGTTGGTTTAGAAAATTGGCAGAATAGACTTTACGAATTTTCAGCTCACAGATGTGCATTTATGAATAATTCACTGCGATGGATCGACGCAGAGATGATTGACATCCCATCGTTTCATGGCTTAGCGAATGTTAATGACTTTTTACAGCAGTTTGAAAAAGAAATTCCTCAGGAGCAGAGGATGACAACTATGGACCTTGCAGTAAAAGCCACACCTGCAAGATGGTGGCATGCATATAAAGAACATATCGCATCATGGGATGATCTTAAGAGACTGATGGTGATCATATTTTCTAATGACAAGGAGCCTTTATAGCAGAAATACACAGGAGAGAGTGACCCTAGGTCACATATTCAGATTTGCGAACAGAGTTGGTCGGATATTCCAGAGGATGAATGGGTTCACCTATTCATTCACACTTTAGACACAATTCTAAGGAATTGGTACACTGAGATATAGTTACGCAGAGGAACCATCAGATGGCCACTTATGATAGACATCTTCCTACTCACTTTCACTTTTGAATATGAGTATCCAAGCATCGATCAGGCTCTAGATGTAATAAAGACTAAGATATTTGATGACTGTACCCTATCAGTGCCTGCTCAGCCTGATTAGGCCAGACAGTTGGAACATGTGCTATAATGTTACAACTTCGCAGCAGAGCTAGAGGATGAGGATGAGAATCCTCACAGTGTCAACATTCCTGAGTCATAAGGGACTCGCAATGTTGATGGACCGAGACTAGAAATTTCCACTATCACAGAACCTATCAAGATTAAAAATATCAATATTGGCACAGAAACAGAACCTAAGTTTGCCTCTATTGGAGACTATTGGGATGATGAAACAGTAGGACACATCACAGATCTCTTACATGACTATCAGG
Organism: Pseudotsuga menziesii; assembly: GCA_001517045.1. Taxonomy (NCBI): domain Eukaryota; kingdom Viridiplantae; phylum Streptophyta; class Pinopsida; order Pinales; family Pinaceae; genus Pseudotsuga; species Pseudotsuga menziesii. Next base: position 69,786 of record LPNX010509333.1, read on the forward strand.
ACCTATTTCCCACTAATTTCACAGAGATGAAGGGAATAGTAGGAGATTTGGGAGTCATGCGCATACCATTGAAAGAGGATGCTAGGCCAATTAAGCAGCGTCCATACAGATTGAATCATCGCTATAAAGAAAAAGTTAAGGATGAAATTGATAAGATGCTAGCAGCAGGAATCATTGAACCTGTAGAAGAGAGTGAATGGGTTAGTCCCATGGTCGTGCAGGAAAATAAAACCAAAGGAGAAATCAGGATTTGTGTCGACTTGCGCAAACTCAATGACACATCACTTCATGACCCATTTTCGACACCTTTCACTGATGAAGTTTTAGACAATGTGGGAGGACAGGAGGTCAACTCCTTCACTGATAGCTTTTTCAGGCTATCACCAGTTCAGAATCCATTCAGAGGATTGACATAAGACCACTTTTGCGATAGAATGGGGCTCATTCTAGTACACGGTAATGCCCTTTGGTCTTAAAAATGCACTAGCTATCTTTTCTAGAGTAGTAGTTGCTGTATTTAAGGAATACATCCATAAATTCTTAAAAGTCTATTTTGATGATTGGACTGTATTTGGATTAATCGACAAGCATATAGGATATTTAAGGCTCATGTTAGAGAAATGTAGGCAATATCAGATTTCTCTTAACTTGAAGAAATGTATATTCTGTGCGCCATTTGGTATTTTGTTGGGTCATATTGTTTGCAGACAAGGCTTGATGGTAGATCCTGCAAAGACTGCCATTATTGTTAATCTTCCAGCACCCAACTCAGTCAATCAATTGAGGACAGTGCTCGGTCATATCGGGTACTATAGAAAATTCATCAAAGGTTATGCAAAGATCATAGCACCTATGGAAAAGATGTTAAAGAAAGAAGTGAAATTCCTATGGAATGAGGAATGCCAGCAAAGTTTAGAAACACTTAAAGAGAAGATGGTTACAGCACCCATATTAGTATTCCCAGATTGGAACAAGTCATTTCATGTACATGTGGATGCATCTGGCATCGCACTGGGGATCGTCTTAACCCAGCCAGGAGAAGGGGGTATCGATCACCCTATCGCGTACTCAAGCAGAAAGCTATCTACTGCGGAAAATAACTACACCACTACAGAAAGAGAAGGATTAGCTATGGTGTATGCTCTACAGAATTTCAGGCACTACCTGTTGGGTGCCCCATTCAAGATGTTCACTGACCATTCTGCTTTAAAGTGCTTGGTCAATAAACCAGTAATAGGAGGAAGGATCTGTAGATGGTTACTCTTATTTCAGGAGTATGATTTTGAAATTATTGTAAAACCAAGAAAATTAAATGTCGTACCTAATCATCTGTTGCAGATAGATTCAGGCAAAGAAACAAGTAATTTAGAGGAAAATTTTCCAGATGCGCAATTGTTTTCTATCCAGATCACAGATGAGTTTTACGCTAATATTATTCACTTTCTCACTACAGGGTGGGCACCTATTGAGTTTACTAAACAGCAGAAGAAATAGTTCGTTGTTAAAGTAGCAGACTTCACTTTGATCACAGGACATTTATATAAGCTAGGTCAAGATGAAGTCTTGCGCAAATGCATTATGCCACATGAAAAAGAGGCCATTATCAGAGAAGCACATTCAGGTGCCGCAGGAGGTCATTTCGCAGGAAAGCCGACTGCTCAGAAAATCCTAGCTGCAAGATTATGGTGGTCTACTTTGTATAAATCCACTATGGAGTTTTGCAGATGCTATGATATCTTCCAGAGGGTACGAAAACCTTCGCGGAGAGATGTAATGCCACTGCGACCACAGATTACATTACGGGCATTCGACAAGTGGGCTATAGATTTTGTGGGTCCTATCAACCCACCCGGGAAACGAACTAGTGTGAGATACATCATCACAGGAACAGAATACCTCACCAGGTGGGCAGAGGCAAAAGCAGTAAGGAATTGTGATACTGCTATAGCTGCATAGTTCATTTTTGAAAACATTATAAGTAGATTTGGATGTCCAGTAATCTTGATGAGTGATCAAGGCACACATTTTTTGAACCGCACTATTGAGGCCTTGACGGAGGAATTCCAGATCTAGCACCATAAGAGCACTCCCTACCATCCTCAAGCTAATGGTACAGTGGAGGAATTTAACAAGATTCTAGAAAATGCTCTTACTAAGATCTGTAACAGCCAAAGAAATGATTGGGACCTCAGGGTTAATGCTGTATTATGGGCTTATAGGACTACATGCAAGAAAATTACAGGACACACACCTTTCAGCTTGGTGTATGGACAAGAGGCTGCTATGCCTATGGAATATATTATTCCCAGTTTAAGAGTTGCTCAAATTACCAGGATGGATGATATAGATACAATGAATGAAATACTAGCGCAGCTGCTTGCCTTAGAAGAAGACAAATTCATCGCAGGATTTCATCCGAAAGTGCAGAAGGCACGAGAGAAAGCTTGGCATGATAGGCACATCAAGAGCAAGATTTTTTAGACAGGAGACTTTGTGCTCCTCTATGACAGTAAATTTGTTAAGTTTCCAGGGAAGTTCAAGACGCATTGGCTAGGGCCATATCAGGTTCAGCAAGTTACAAATGGAGGTGCCGTTCAGCTCAACAAACTGAACAGGGAGCTTCTTCCCACTTTGATTAATGGTAGTAGACTTAAGCTTTATAGTGATAGCCACTCCACCTCTCAACCCTAACTCAGATAGTTATCGAGTGCAGATGTCTAGTGTAGTTGAAAGGAGCCATCGCACCGGTAACTAGTCTACACAGAAAAGAAAAGAAAAAAGTACTTAGTATGAGGAATCGCATCAGAAAAGTGTATGTTGCGCAAGTCATAGGATGCTTGTGGAGTTTTGAACGTTGAGGCGTTCATACCGACACTTTTTTTTTAGACAATGCGGTGTGGAATCGCAGCGATGCGATGTTCCCCGTGCCACGTAGATGATTTTGAAAAGAGGCAGAGGGCTAGTCACTTCGCCTTCTGACAAGCAGTTAATCCAGATATGGCAACTATACGTTGCCCTAGATTTGGAAACATTATAATGATTTGTCCATATTTGATAAATCTTTGACGAGACCGGCGCCTAAACGCAAGTTTCGAGGGAAATTTGATCGGATTTTCAGCAATTAATGAGGATCGAAACAACGGGTGTTGTCTTGTCCATGCAATTAATACCACCGACGAGTCTAGCCAAATGACCGTTGCTTCAAAGATTATCACCTTTGTTGTAAATTCAGAGACCATTCATCCAGAAGGGTTACTTTTGCGATTTCTGAGAGTATAGAGCAATTTGTAAGAGTTTCCCCTGTGAAGAGATACTGCAGTTACAGAGTGCTAGTTTTCACCAATTTCACAGCCATTGCTAGTTCAGAGTATTGCACCGAGTGGTTTATGTCTGAGACAGAACCTTTAGAAGACATTGTGCAAAGATTCCAGTGTGGTGGCCTTGTGTCCACTATGACGACGCCGCCCAAGGTTGTGAAAGTAGGTACATCATAGGTCAGACAGTCGCCAAGGATGAGGAGTCAATCTTAGATAGTAGAAGAGTCCATCCCAGAGAAGAAAAGAAGAAAGACGAGAAGATCACTGAAGATAAGAAAACAGAGTAGAAGAATGAGAAGAAATCTACCAACAAAAAGAAAGCGGAAGAAAGTAAAAATGAGAAACAGAAGGCAATGGGAGAAGGACGATGACCTATATCATTAGCTAAGAGAAGAACAAGCGATTGGAGCGGCAAAGAAATGAAAATATGAAGATCATACGCAGCATTAATACCTGGAGCGATTTGTTGAGAAGAAAAATAAAAGGGGAAAACAAATCGGACAAGCAGAGCTTCAGCATGTAGACAAGGGCTTGTTCTTGGAATGGAATTCATGGTTTGTATAGCTTCCGTAGGGAAGGATCCAGACTGAATAAAATGTTTGAGAACGATGGAAGATACAGATTTATATTTTCCTCATGATGCAATTTCTAACCCAGATGAAGAGGGAAGGAAAGATAAGAGAGACCTACGAACTAAGTTTACAGAAGACTCCGTCATTAGTCAAGCTATGCTTGAAACGGCACAAGAGTGTGTTGAGGTTATGAATAAAGAAGTCACAGGACTTCATGAGAGACTTACAAGGACTTCGCAGGAAGCCAAGGAGAAGCTACAGCAAGAGAAACCAGCTGTTAGTGGCTCAGGGACGAGCCACAAGTAAGTGTTAGGTGACTGTTGGAGCAGGGCCCCGCAACTACAGGAAAAGCTGCCATATCGGAAGGAGAGATTCAAAGGAAACAGTACCTGAGCAGCGAGAAGAGAGAGCTCAATCACTACACTTAAGGCAGTGGTGAAGACAAGAGGGCTCAGCTACCCTCATAAAGGAAAAGGAGCAACGTGCCGAAGTATTGAAGACAAAGGACAGAAGAGGACTGTAGAGGAAGCGACGCCCATACCCACGATCAACGCCGGGAAGCGTGGAAGACTGCAGGAAGCTATGGTGTGATGGTAAGTGGTAGCCCATGGTACAGATGCACCGACTGTCACAGTTAGGGTTTTTGGGTTCTTGTTGGGAAAGGCCCACATTGTTGTAACAGGGTGAGACCTTCGGGCCGCCTATATAACCATGTATTTTGTATTCTAAAAGGTTAGACAGTTGGGTAGTTATTTAGACAATTAGCTAGCTAGTCAGAGAGTCTAGCTCTAGTTCTTTTATTCAGTATGTAGTTATCTTACTGTAACCAGTAGCTAGCTCCTTGAGCATGAATGTAACAATTCGCAGGGATTGAGAGAGAGAGGAAGAGTATCTTGTAAGAAGGCAATATAAGAAGAAGAAGAGATCTAAGAGAGAAGGGCTCCTGGTTGTGTGTGTGGAGTTTCCCAGAAGATCTCAGGCTGCATAATAGGTTGCAGTAGAACCGTGTTTACTCTCTCAAGATATAATATAAAAACCAGTTCCCGTGGACGTAGCTTCCCCCCTGGAAGTGAACCACGTAAAACCCGTGTGTTGTGCGACTGTTCATGTGATTGTGTTTTACCTGTTTGCTATCTGTTATCTGTTACATGAATGTTGCTTATCAGTTGATGAATGTATGTATGTTATGCTTTAGTTATCGCACATAGAAGGTTAATTGTAAGTTGAATGTATCAAGTGGCCTGTATATGAGTTTATCAGCGCTTGATTCATGATAGTTGACAGTTACAGCATTAAGTGACTCAGGTGTATGAGTTCCGTGAGTTCAGTGTAGTTGATGTTAGCGTGTTAAACTGTAGAGGTCTGAGTGAAGTGGTTTAACACCTTGGTGAAGGCTAATAGAGTTATTAGAGCCAGGAGGGAGGTCGCAGGACCTTGAGAATTGATATGCATATTGAGCCTCATTATAGGACATATTATAGAGTAGAAAGGCGATATCGCATCATCTGGGGAGCTGCGGTGTGAGATATCGCAGGGAAGGAGCTCAGAAAAAGAGTAAGTTTGTGCATCGCCATAGAAGCTGCGATGTGATAAGATTCCACTCCCTATCAATGCCAACTAGAAGGAGAGATCATCCTCGCAGAGAGATCCCACTGGCTAAGAAGAGTCGCGAGACCCTAGGATGCTACAGAACCCGGTTGAAGACACCTGAGTCTTTAGCCACCCCATCTAAGATCACTTCGGGTGAGACTTCAGGCCGCTCTGCGGTCTATCGCCGAAAGGGCCAATGAGATAGGGGTTTTGTTCGTACAATAAAGTAAACCCGAGTCTGCCCAGTCAAAACCAACACTCTATTCCCTGGTTCCTTGTGGAAATCATTCCCAACTCAAGGGTGGTAGTGATGCTGAGAGATTAATAAGCACACTGGCCTATGGTTGGGTGGAACATTGCAGCGACATAGCTAGTTGCAGGAAGCTTCTTCTCAAGATACGTATTCTTGTGATTTATGAATTAGTCTCTGCAACTGTATGTGCTTGTTTTATGAATGATGAACATCTTGAATGCTAGAATGAATGATCTTTGCTTCTGTTGTGTAATTGCATTGTTATGCATATGTGTATGTATTTTATGTTCAATGCATTTTATATTATGTACATGGGGCTAGAATTCCCAATCTGGAGAACAACAGCAGTGTAGTTGCATCCTCTCCGTCGTCGAGATGAGGGGATGGGACGTGACACCTCTAATGTTTCATAGAACATTCAAACCTTTAAGACAAAAAAAAATTACTTTGAAGGACATTGATTTTTGGGTTAAATGTCTGCTTAAAGGAAAGATAAAAATATTGAAGGTTATTAAGAATAAATCCTAAAAATTGAAGGTTTTGTTCTTAGCCCTCACATCCATAATCTTTTCAATATTGTAGTGAAGAAGGGTTTACCTAAGCCATGGAATGGAATTCTTACTGTTCTTATTTTTAAAAGAGTGACAAATATAATCCCTCAAATTAGAGGACAATTATGATTAGTCCTCTTCTATATAATTATTTTAGAAAACAAGATTAGCATATGATCATTAATTCAATAAAAAAGGGATAAATTCCAAGGTGGCTACTCTTAGTATTATTGCAAAGGAATGTTGAAATAATTAAATCAATCTCCTATATCACTTCATTGAATTTATGAACTCTTTTGATAAGACACTTGTCAATAGCCTTTGGAATATATCAAAAGAGCTAAAGGTTATTTTCAAGTTGAGAGTTATTGCAATAAGAATATATGATAAATTTATTGTTATGTCTAGTAATAATGAATATAGGCTAGAAGAAATTAATTGTAATGTAGTGATTGAACAAAATTATCCTTTGTCACCCGCCATTTTGGCATTTATATTGACAAATTAGAGGCATGCTTGGACAAAGCAGGTTGTGCTAACACTACTTTAACTATAATAGTAACCATCCTTCTTCTTTATGATAATGATAATGTTATGTAGCTAGGTTCCCCTCTCATCTTGACAAGTAACTATTAATTATCAAATATTTATATGGTAACGCTAGTATGTCAATGAATATTGATAAGACAAATTCTATTATAATGAAATCCAAGTATATCAATTACATTGATTTTGTGTATGATAATAACTTAGAGGAAGTTAATTCATACAAGTATCTTGAGGTTTACCTTCATCTCAAGCTAAATTGGAACTATAGATGCATTGAGAAAAGGATTATTTGACGATGGAAAACCTATTTTTTATTGAAAATATATTTTTTTGGTTATGGGAAAACAAGAATACTCTTTGAGATACTTGTTACACCAATTATCTTATATTGATTTGAAGTTTGAGTCTATAGCATCTCTTGAGAATATTGGAGGAAAATAAAGTAAATCCAAAAGCATTTTATGACTTATAATTTAAAACTAAAGGAAATACACCATATTCAACTCTCCTTAGAAGTTGATATTCCACCCATTAAGATAATGGCTATGATCAGGTACATGATGTACAAGCACAAGATAACTAACATGAAAAACAAGAGGCTTCCTAGATTTGCTTAAAGTTATAGTCAAAATAACTTGTATATTAAGAGATAGGCATAAATATTCTAATTCATGGTGTTAGCTCTCCAAGAAACTACTTAGTGGTTATGGCTAAGTATGCTTGGTAACTTGAGAAATCATATTTTTTGTGTTTTCTGAAAAGGTGGATCAATAGGACAATTAAAAGACTAAGCAGTAAGACAACATATCATGCCTCTAAATAAGCCAGTGCTTCGAGGGATTAAATATCAGCCACAGTAAATAATCAAGGTATGAAGAAAAACATTCGAGATATCCAAATACATTGAAATGCAGGGTCATACAAGAATATAAAGAAACA
>LPNX010509333.1:77820-211287 GCA_001517045.1 Pseudotsuga menziesii
TTTCAATTCCTGAATACCGACGGCCATAGTTTGCATTACATAATTGTGCCTCATTTTAATTTCATTGATCAACTCTGTAAACCTTAACTCATCCTTCGAGTCTTGTATCTCTGGAAATTTCCATAAGTCCCTAAATGAATCAACATACCAATCACGGACAGTACTTTGCAATACATAATTGAACCTTTAATTCATCTAGCCGACAGCTGTGACGGTCGAAAGCGATAAGTCCTGGGCTGGGTTGCTTGCCTATTGGTATCAATCGAAATATATGTTGCTTGTAGCAGAATGTTCTGGTTCCAGCGTTGAATTCGTCGATTAGAAATGGAATCTGTGAATATTTTAATTTCCTGTAACGGAAGCTTTGAGAAACCTCATACTGAAATCTCGTGATTCAGGATTGAATGCTGACTCTTCCCGATTGAAACGGATAACTGCTCTGATGAAAACACCTCTGAAACGGTTCCTTGCTAGCTTTCCACCACCTGGCCGAAGAAGAGATCTTAACTGGACTGATACACAAGAAAATGCTGGAATATCGACCCTGTATAGCCTGATGATGAAAATGACATATATGCTTCATAATTTGCTTTCGGCAGCTTATCAACCATGAACCTCATGATGATTTATTTAAAATGCGTCCCAAGTCTTCTTTTCGGCGGCTGGAAACAGGCTCTCTTGATATGAAATTGAGTACGGGCACGATCATTTAAATTTGCACATGGAAACACTTTCGGCAGCTAAAGTCATTCTGGCAAACCATATTAGCTGCCGAAACTGGCCTGTTTCGGCAGTTAAGTAAACTTCCACAGACTTAGCTGATTGCCGAAAACTGAAAATTTGAATTTTGAAGCCCAAGACTCACAGAAGTAAAAATTTTACCCATTCTATCACCCAAAAATACGGTGGTCAGTTTGGGAGATAACACATGGCTAAACCATTCAAGAATAGAAGAGGGGGTGACTCAACAAAATATTGATACCATTAAAAATACTATCACATCTAAATTTGAAAATAAATTTTATTACAATAAAGAAATAAAGAACAAGAGAAAATTAATCTACTATAAAGATATCCTTAACCCCAATATAGAAGAACAATAATATATTTATGTTATGTTATCTTAAAGAAGAAAATCAATATTGCTAAAGTAAGAATGAGCTCTCAAGTGCTTTCTAGTGAAATTGGGCATTGGACAAATGTAAAAACACCATGTGATGAAATAATTTGTCCTCTTTGTGATACTAAGAGGGTGGAGGATGAAAAACACATTTCTTATAATGTCTTGCATTGGCCTCATTAAATATCAATTTCAAAATAATTGTAATGATGTCAATCTTCATAGCTCATTAATTCATCAAAACCAAAGAGAATTAGGAAACATTCTCTGCAATCTTTTTTATCATAGAAACAAAATGTTGAAGCAAACCAATTAATTCTTTATAATTTTTTCTTAAAGTTTGATAGACCAAAGTTGTTATTAATATATATGATAATCATTATCATCATCATGATAATCAATATTATATTGGGGTGACTTAAAGTTGTATAAAATATGTTATATTTTTTTTAATATTAACAAAGAAAAACTTTTAGGGGTAGTAGGTGTGGAGAGTTGGGGTGGAGGGTTCATACTTAACCTCAAAGGAAATTAGGGAGATTTGTATGCTTGAGGATTGAAGAGATCCCAAAAAACTAAGTTGAATCTCTCATTCTATGGAAATGAGTGATGACAATGAAGCAATTGGGATTAAAAACATCATGTTTCTAGGAGGATCTATTGTCACGTCCCCTTACCTCCGACCGGCGAAGAGGACGTGATCACCATGGCATTAACCATGTAGACTAAAAGCCCCATGAACATGTTGAATTCATAAAACTATTGAAACAGAATGCTGAAAGGAAGTGCATTGAAGTAAAAATGCACAATTGCCATTGTTTATCATACACAACTACAATTATTTATCATGCACAACGGAATCAACATGCATTCACACAAGAATTCATTCAACATGTCCATTATAGTCATTAACAATAAATATAGTTGCGGAAGTAGAAATGGACAAGAGCACTTATCTTATGAATAAATTGATCCACAACCAGCTACGTCGCTACAACGTTCCACCCAACCATAGGCCAACATGCTCCTTTATCTCTCAGCAGTGCTGCCACCCCCGAGATGGGTATGATTCTCCAAGGAATAAGGGAACTAGCAGGCTTACACATAGCCAAGGGTATACAAAACACAGCCAAGCCAACACAGTTGGGTTTATCAGGCCATCAAGGAGTTGGGAAAGGCTAAATGCTAAGCTGGTGAGCTCATTGCAGAGCCAGGAACACCTACAGCAGAACTAGCCTGGCTTCTAAAACACCCACACACACCCAACACAAGGAATCAGTCCCTTCTTTGCTACATAGTCCCTTAGGCCCTGCATTCCCTTCCAGTGCTATTCAGGGGTTGTGAAGAAGAAATCCAGCCCTCTAGCTCTGTCTGTGTGGTTTCCAACACACCAGGTTTATCAAGCAAACCAAGCCCCCATCCATAGACCACACTGAGGAAGAGAAAAATGAAGACTTCCCAATCCTGTACGTGAAATGAACAGAACGACCATACCAGTCTGTGAGACAACCGAAAACGTGAATGGCCCTTCATAGCAGTTCGTGGATGGAAGAGCATGGCTCTCAACTCATTGCATCAGTTGAAAAACCAGGAAATTCCTGTGCATGAGGATAATGAACGGACATTGGTTCATGTGCAAATATGAACAGCTCCCAGCTCGTGCGTGGGTGAACAGACAACAGGGAGGACACGAATTAGACGTGCGTGAGTGTTCAGCATAGGCATGGAGAGGAGAATTCATCCGTGGGAGTAAAAACCAGGTAAATCCTATGCGTAGAGGTGAATAGAAAAATAGTGAGGCCTGCGTAGTGGAGAGTGCGTGAAGGTTTTCTCTTCCATTGTGAAGTCAACTGCTGTGGTGGAGTGTGTGTGTGGGTGAGGACTGACAGTCTTGCCACTCCACTCCCAAAGACAATAACTGCCTCAACCACCAGCAGCCATTCTTCAATGAAAGTGGTTGGGTAAGGTAAAGAAAGAAGACACATGGGTATTTTCCCTTATTGGCCAAGGTTTGAAAAATTCCCCCACATCCTTATCCTTGTGAAAATCATGCCCCTTTCTCATTTTAGTTGACGCGATCGTAGCTGGTCAGGTCCATTCAATTAATTATAGATGCATATTTACATGGTGACAAGCATAATATATGCCGCATGCCCCGATATACCATCGGTGACAAATTTGAATCCAAAACATAGCATAACCGATCAATGGTGGGGCCTTGGCCTTTAGCTCCACACCGTGATCATTTACAATATATATACATCATGTACCTTAATGCAACGGGGTCAAAACCGGGGTGTTACATCTATGATCATCATGTGTCATATGGTCTATGAATCTCTTCCTTGTGGCCCCCATTTGAATAATTTTTTTATCAAATTGAAATATGTGATAATAAAAATTAATCTATCGAATTCCTCCATGTCCTTCTAGGATTAAACTCTAACATTGCCTCATGAGCAAATAAATGGTGTAATGTGACATTGCGAATGGTTTGGAAAAATGGTGGGTATTTAAATTCCATATCTCCCATAAATACCACATGAAACATTCAATAAATGTTTCAACTCTCAAAGGCTAATGTAGATTTTCAGGATGAAAGGAACGCTAGGCAAAAATTCAGAAAAAAAAAATGCTAACTAGTTTGTTTCAAATTTGATTCAAACACCACTAAAATTTTCCTATTCTCCCCAAAATTGGTATTGTGTTCAACTACAGCCTTTGGAAAACCTATAGAAACCTAAACATATTCCCAATTTCAATATAGCTACATCACACATGGGTAGACTCCCTTGGCGAAACTAAAGGCTTCAAGGCAATGGCGCTAAGATTTATGTGGAACTCAATGGATTATAGTGCAGAAATGGAAGTGTCTGGAATGATATATATTCCCAAACCTTCTATAAAAATATAATAAACATTATTGGACTCAGTTTGACAAATTTTAGGAGCTAGGAAGAAAAAGACAATTTCGAGAGTACTCAACTAGTCACTTTCTAGGCGAACCCAAACAACACTAAAGGGAAACAAATTGTAGGTTTAATGGATTGTATGAGTTATAATTTGTCCTATATACTATCAACAACATTCACATCATAAAATATATTAGATAAAGTCACTCTATTTCTTAGAAAATGAAAACTAGTCAAAATTGGACAACAACTAGAGCATAGTAGAAAAGACACAATGGAATATAGAAATATATAGAATTGGATCGGATCACTAAATATTATTATTCAATAGGAAAGGATTACATATCAATGCTTCCATGGAATAATACACATCTAGATATATAAACACATTCACCATTCAAAACTACAACTAGCTCACTAGATAATTACACATAACTCTGGAACTTGAACTATTGGAGTTTCAACATTTAATATGGATTTGAATGGACCTTAAATAAAACTCAGTGAGAGTGGATGGATTCCATACCCTCAATATATAGTTGAATAATCAAATAGCACAATGAACAGCATGGGTGCATCTCCCAACTAGTGACAAGGGGCACATCTTCGAAGTCTTGAAAAGCTTCAAATATATTCAATACAAATAACAGGATTGACAAAAGATGTGAATGGTGTGATCTTCCTATTTTTTATAAACCGGTTATCTTATTGGACAAGATACATTTCTTGTGGACCCTCAAGCCTCATCCATTGCACCTTCCTTAGCCAAATTAGGAATTGCATCTTTATGTGGCTTTTTCTTATTTTCTTTCCTTTCCTTTCTTTAGTCTGCTTTTCCTTTAATGGTTTCCTACTTTTCTATCACTTTCCTACTTTTCCTTGATTTTTTATTTTCCTTTTCTTTCCATCCTTTCAATAGCTTTCTTGATTTTACTTCATTTCTTCCATATTTATTGTTGAAGACAACTCATACTAGGGTGAACCTCAACCCTTATGCGCCCTCTTGGGCCATCTAGTCATTTCCAACTCACCAAACAATTAATTATTTAATTAAAATGAAAACTATAGGTTACATAATTCTAAATAATTCATATGCCAAAATTAATCCCAAGCTACTTAATATCAGTTTCTTCCTAAACCCATAGGGATTAAATGGGTTAGGGAAATGACCAGGGAGCCACTAAGGAGGGGACATTACATTCCTCCCCTCCCAATATTTATTTTCCTCAACCAACTACAATCTTGGATGCTACAAGATTTGTTCACCTTCTAAGGTTGCATCTTCACCGGAAAAGCATTCCCATTGCACAAGTTACTCCTTGATGATATGATTTCTCAACCTCCTCTCTCGAGCCTACAAAATTATTCCTGGGAAAAGTACCAAGTGTCCATCATCATCTAGTGGAGGAAGATCTTTTGAAACTACCACTTGTTTCCCAACCGCCTTACTAAGATAGGATACATGAAACGCATTGTGTACTTAATTTATGCAGGAAACTCTAGTTCATAAGCAAATTAATTGATCCTCCTTACAACTTGATATGGGCCATAGAACCTTAGATACAACTTTTCAACCCCCTTTGTCTTTAAGGAATATTTCCTATATGGCTACAATTATAAAGTATACCAAGTCACCTTCTTGGAAAGTTTGCTCTGTCCTATTCTTGTATGCATTCATCTTCTATTGGTTCTTTGCAACCTGTAAATTTTCCTTGAGTGTTTTGAGTATCTATTAACTCTGTTGGATCCAATCCTTGGCCTTTTATTCCCTACAATCCCCAAATATCAGATCTGCAAATGTTGGGGCATCATACCCATACAAGCCTTTGAAAGGTTTCATGCCAATGGATAGGTGAAAAGTTGTGTTGTAGTAGAATTCTCCTAAATGAAACCATGTCATCCATGCTTTCTAATGTCTAGTGACATAGTTCTTTAGGTATCCTTCAAGCCATTGAATCACCTTCTCAATTTTCCCATCGGTATGGGGGTGATATCTTGTGTTAAGATCCAAGCTTGTTATAACCAATTTGAATAACTCTTACCAAAATGTGCTTGTGAACTTGTTGTCCATGTCACTTATTATGGTTTTGGGAAACCCATGCAACTTGAATACTTATCAAAAGAAGAGACAAGAAACTTGACTTGCTGCAATAGTGGATGTAACAACAAAAAATGTGTAAATTTTGTTAGCCTATCAACCACAACAAAAATGAAATATTTACCTTGAAATTTTTTCAAGCCAATGATGATTTCCATGGATATACTCTCCATTTTAGCTCTAGAATGGGTAGAGGTTGTAAGAGGCCAGCGGGATGTATATGCTCCACCTTATTTTGTTGACATAAAGTGCATCCTCTTACATGCTCCATCATATCATTCTTGAGCCCCTTCCATGAGAATCTCTCCCTCACCCTTCTATACGTATTCAAGAAACCAGGATGACCAGCTAATGGTGCATCATGAGCATCTTCTAAATTTTTCCTTTTCAAGATTGATTCTAGCACCAAGAATATTGGATGTTTGTAGTATATTACATAATTAAGAATATTGTAATAATCATCATGTATGATTCCATATAATATATCAAATGAAAACTTATTTTTAAAGTGCACTTATGCTATTTGAGCCTTCCAATCAGCAAGGAATTTCATTAAAGAAAGGATTGGATTCCTAGAAAGTGCATCTGCAACTACATTCATTTTCCCTTTCTTATACTCTATATCAAAATAAAAGGCTTTAACTTTGATTACCCACTTTTGTTGTCTATCATTAAGCTCCTTCTAAGTCAAGAAATTCCTTAGAATTTTGTGATAATCCTTAATAACAAACTTTCTCCCAACCAAGTATTGTCATAAATTTGACAATTCATTCATAATGGTCAACATTTATTTATCATATAAATATTATTTATCATATATTGAATATATTCTCTCATGTGGCTACAACTTTCTTCTCTCAAAAGAAATGGGGTGCTTGTTTTTCATTAGAACTACTCCAATGTCTTCTCCTGAGGAATCACATTCAAGTACAAATGGTTGAGTAAAATATAGGAGTGAAAGTATAAGGAATATACTCATTACATCCTTCATATGCTTGAATGCTTGTTCATCTTATTTTGACCAATTAAAATATCCCTTCTTGGTGAGATGTTTCAATGGTGCTAACAACTTTGAGAATACTTTGACAAACTTCTTATAATAGGTGCATAATCCAATGAAGCCTCTCAATTCAGTAATATTATTTGGGCTTAGCCAATATAGAATGGATTGAATCTTTTCCATGTGTACCTTGACCCCCTCTTATCCAATCATATGACCAATATATAATATCTCAGTCCTTCCAAATTAACATTAGGACAATTTATCATACAAATATTGATCTACAAATATGGTTAGCACAGTTTCCAAATGATGCAAATGTTTTTCTCAAGTCCTACTATAAATCAGAATTTCATCAAAAAATACAATAACATACTTATGGATTTTCTTACCAAACACTCTTTTCATGCAGTACTGAAAGGTAACTGGAGCATTAGTCAAGCCAAAGGGCATGGATAAAAACTCAAAGTGTCCATAGTGACACCTGAAAGCTATCTTTTGGATGTCCTCTGCCCTCATCTATATTTGGTGATATCTAGAGTGAAGGTCAATCTTTGAGAAGTACTTGGATCCATGAAGCTCATCCATTAATTCATCAATCCTAGGAATATGATATCTATTCTTGAGGGTCTTTTTATTGAGGGCCGTGTAATTAATGCAATTCACATTGTTCCATCCTTCTTCTTGACTAGGACCTCAAAACATGGAAATGGAATTGAACTTGGTCTAATGAAACCAAAATCAAGTAGCTCCTTGATGTATCACTTGATCTCATCCTTGAATCTCTTGGGATGCTTGTAAGGGTGGACTTCGATGGGTGTTTTTCCCATCTTTAACTCAATCCTATGCTCAACACCCCAATATGGTGGCATACCATGTGGAATGTCTCCAAATACCTTCTCATGATTTTGTATCAATCTATTGATGTCTTGTGTATATTGTTCCATGTCAATGGTGGTACTTTGAGTGGTGATCAGGCACTCAACATCCCACTCAATATTCCCATGCCTCAAGATGTACCTCATGCTATGTGAAGATACCAATTTCTTGGGATAAGTATTGATGCCTCTCAAAACTATTTTCTTCTCATTAGGATATTGTCACGTCCCCTCCCCTCTACTCATCAAGAGAGAGGATGCGACTACACGTTTCTTTGTCTATCAAAACCGGGGATCTAGCCCCATGAACATAAACATAAAATGCATTGAAATAACAACATATGCAGATGTATAAAAATTACAAATATAGCGGAAGCAAATTCATTTCAACACATTCATCATGTTCATAATAACTCATAAAACAAATACATTGCAGAGTTAAATACAAGAAATACTTATCTTGAAAAGGATTTGTCCTGCAACTAGCTATGTCGCTGCAATGTTCCACCCAACCATAGACCGTTGTGCTCATATATCTCTCATCACCACTGCCACCCCCGATATGGGCATGATTTCCACAAGGAACTAGGGAACAACAAGCTCACGCATAGCCAAACACATATCAAATTCATCCAAGCCAAACACAGTTGGGTTTATCAGGCTGCTAAGGCAGTGGAAAGGTAGAATTGCTAAGCTAGTGAGCTCAACCACAGAGCTATGGACACCTGCACCAGATCTATTTAGCTTGGAATTCCACAATACCTACACACCCAACACAAGGAAGTATTCCCTTCAATGCTACACAGTCCCTCAATCCATACCCTCCCTTCTAGTACTCTTCGTGGTGTGCATAGAATATTTTCCATCCACCTTGATCTGTCTGTGAGGTTCCTCTCTTCACTAGGTTTATGAATCCAACTCTGGGCCTCTTCCACTCCTAAGTCTTATAGACCAAAAAAAGGATGCAAATCCCAACAAAATACAAGTTTTGGGTAAGAGGAAAAACGTCATGGGAACCAAAAACCAAAATGGTAAATGGGAAAATCAACCCTGTGAGAGAAATATGATTTCACAGAACGTTTCTGGGCATTGCAAGAGAAAAAACAACCTCCATACACTCCCAAATCATGGGTTTCTTCTTCTCATTCACTGCACAATACCAAAAACGGATTTTTGGGTATGGAAAGATGAAGGAAATGCAGGAAATCGCGAGGGAAAAAACATCCAACAAGCTCCTACTACGTGAGGAAGACAAAACCGTGGGTGAATAATATCTTGGGCCTGCATTTCTGGGTATTTACTTGCCCCATAAGTCAAAATTTGATTTCTCCAAAATGGGTGGCTTCCCCAATACGAATTTGACTACCATACTCTTCCCATCTCAAGGCATTAACTACCTCAACCAATTTATGGAAGAAAAAAATGATTGGGTACAAAAGACAAAATGGGTAGTTGATAGCTTTATGGGTTTTCCCTTTGACATTTGGCTCAACACTATTGGCTCAATGGTTTGAATATTTTCCCTCCATATTCCTTGTGAAATCATGCCCCCATCTCTTTGTTACATTGACATTGCTAGTTGTTGGTAATTTTTATTAAATTGTATATTTACATGACGTCTTAATTTATATTGTTCCTGGCTAGCATGATAACCATCGGCATCGATTTTAATTTCCAAACCATAGGTATCGATTTTAATCGCCGATGCATAAAACACTAAATCCATGTTGGGGCCTTGGCCTTTAGTTCCTCACCCTGATTTAATACGATATTTACATCATTTGCAATTTTAATATAATGGGGTCAAAATAGGGATATTACAGATATTTGAACCTCATTTCTAGCACCTTGTAATCCATGTAATCCCCTCCAATGGAGTACAACCATTCCACTCCCAACACCAAGTTAGTGTTGGATACATTAACAACATAAAAACTATCTATCAATGTATAATTTCCTATAGTTACTTACAAATTTGGAATCCATCCAATACAATCCATGGAGTTATTACCCGGTATGATGACTGTGAAACCTTTAAATTTTTCTATGGGAAGCTTCCTTCTTTCCAATAGGGTTGTATCAATCAAAATTGTCACTCCTTGGCTATGGAATACTCCTATGAATATGAGAGTATGGAAGCGAGGTACTCATTTTAAGACTATAATCTTACCACTCTTTGATGGTGGTTCTTCATTCTCTACCTCATAGGCTCCTTCTACATTAACTGGTGTTACCTCAACTTCTCTCTCTGAGAAGACTTCAATGTAGTGTGCCTTTCCATTGGCACACTTGTGTCCTACAACCCATGGTTCATGGAAAGAGAAACACAACTTTATTCTCCTTAATTTATCCCAGTCTCTGTAAATTTTCTCTTTCTTGAAAGTTCCAGTCAAGTTCTTCAGGGGAGGCCTTTTACTCTTAAAATTGGTAGGAATAACATCCTTAGGATGGAATCTTGTTCTTGGTATGGAATCCTATATATCTCTTGTTCTTCTCATTGCATCCAGTAAGGTGGATGGCTTGTAGGCATCCACTATCCCTTTCAATAGATTTGATAATCCTTCTATGAATAAAAAATATCAAGAGAGCTTCAGATATGTTAGTGACCATCACAACTAGATTTTTAAATTAAAAAATATCTGATTCGGGAGTTCCAATTTTTCTTACATGTGTTAGGTCTCTGAAAGATATCTCAGGGTCTTTCCAATCAAATCTTTCTGCTAATATCCTGGTGAACTCCTCATATGTTGTCACTTGTTCATGAGCCAAAGTCCTCTTGTCATGGAACCACTAGTCATTTTCTTCACCATTAAGATGTGGGGTATCCATTTTGATGGCATCCCTCTCAGCCATGGGGTTCAATTGAAAATATGTGTCTAATTTATGAATCCATGAACTAACAGTACATTTTGACGAACCATCAAAATATGGAAAAGATACCTTATCAATGGAATTATTCAACTCAAAATTATAAGAAGGAATCATGTTGCCTCCTCTTGGGAAGACCTTTATTAGGATTCATGGAATTCCTTGAAAGGCAGTGATATTCTGCATTCTTCACTTAGAATCTGGTACTCTACATAATGATTCTCCCATGAAGAAATTGATTCATTTTTCACTTCAAGTTCCTCTCTATGTTCTTCAGTGAACTTAGGAATGGTTGGTTGTGGCTAACTCTTTATCTCACCCTTAAAATCAAGAGGCTTAGGGAGGCCTAGTCTTTGAAAAAAGAGTCTCACAATGGACCTTCCTTCCTTCATGCTAAGAGCCAATGTTACTCCCTTCTCCATCTTTGTTTCTCAACTGCTTGGCTAGGATTTATCTAGTATCTTTCCCCAACTGGATGATATTATGGGATATATAATGCAAACCTTTCGGCATGCTCCAGATAAAGATTTTGAATTCATCTTTTTCACCCATGCTTGATGTATCCCTTTCTCCTTGGATCTTTCCTTCACTAGATTTAACTTCTTCTTCTTCTTCAATGAGCTCTTCTGGACCTTTTTTTTATTTGGAGATTCATTTATTTTTGGACTCATTAATGATTACCAGGAGCAGGTTCATAGGACCATGCTCTGATACCACTGTAATGTACCTTTTCAGGATTAAAGGCACACTGGGCAAAAATTCAAAAAAAATTGACTAATTTGTTTCAAACTTGCTTCAAACACCACTAAAATTTTCATATTCTCCCCAAAATTGGTAATGATGTCAACTACATCCTTTGGTAAACCTACAACAACCTAAATAGACTCCCAAATTCGGTATTTGCACATTATTTGGGCTACATCACACCTAGGTAGACTCCTTTGGCAAAACCAAAGGCCTCAAGATAATAGCCCTAGGATTTATGTGGAACCCAATGGCTTCCAGTGCATATATAGAAGTGGATAGTATGATATATACCCCATACTACTATAAAAAATTTATAAAGATTACTGGACTCATTTTGACAAAGTTTGGGATCTAGGAAGAAAAAGGAAATTTAAGGACTGCTCAACTAGTCGCTTTCTAGGTGAACCCAGATAGCACTAAAGGGAAATTAATTGTAGGTTTAATGGCTTATATGAGTTATAATTTTTCCTATATACTAGTATCAACATTCAAATCATAAGATAGATGAGAAGGATTCATTCTATTGCTTAGAAACTGAAAACTAGTCAAAATTGGGCAACAACTAAGCATAGTAGAAAAGACACAATGAAATATAGAATTCTGCAGAATGAGAGTGCATCACTAAATATTATTATTCAAGAGGAAAGTATTACATATAATTTCTTCCATGGAAGCAACCCCATCAAACTATATAAACACATTCACCCTTCAAAACTACATCTAGCTCACTGTAGAATTACACATAACTCTGGAATTCGAACGATTGGAGCTTCAACATTTAATATGGATTCAAATGGACCTGAAACTTCAAAATGGACCTGCAATAAAACTTAATGAGAATGGCTAAATTCCACCCCCCTCAATCTCTAGTTGAAGAATCAACTAGCATAGTGAACAACAAGGGTGCGTCTCCTAGCTGGTGACAAGGGGCACATCTCCCAAGTCTTGAAAATATTTAGAGCTCTCCAATTATAATATAAAGAATGACAAAATATGTTAATGGTGCGCTTTGCCTCTTTTTTATAGATTGGTTAGCTTATTGGACAAGATATATTTCTTGTGGACCCCCAAGTCTCATCCATTGCACCCTCCTTAGCCAAATTAGGAATTGCAGCTTTATGTGGCTTTTTCTTGTTTTCTTTCTTTTCCTTGCTTTAGTATGCTTTTCCTTGTTTTATGTTGATTTCTTTCTTTTCTTTACTTTTCTTATTTTCTACCA
This sequence comes from Pseudotsuga menziesii, assembly GCA_001517045.1. NCBI lineage: Eukaryota > Viridiplantae > Streptophyta > Pinopsida > Pinales > Pinaceae > Pseudotsuga > Pseudotsuga menziesii. The sequence goes on from LPNX010509333.1 coordinate 90,663, forward strand.
CTTTCCTACTTTTCCTTGCTTTTTATTTTTCCTTTGCTTTCCATCCTTTCAATAGCTCTCTTTCTTTTACTACTTTTGTTCCAAAATTCTTGTTGAAGAACTCTCATAGGGTCTACCTCAATCCCTATGCACCCTCCTGAGCCACCTAGGCATTTCCAACTCACCAAACAATTATTTATTTAATTAAAATGAAAACTATAGGTTACATACTTCTAAATAATTCATATGCCAAAATTAATCCCAAGCTACTTTATATGAATTTCTGCCTAAACCCATGGTGATTGAATGGGATAGGGAAATGATCAAGGAGCCACTAAGGAGGGGACGTTACACAAAGCACATGCACCATGAAATTTATAGGAGGGAGACCGATCATAACCCATACCACATCACCTATGGTGAAATTCATTTTAATAGAGGAGGGATGGTATGATCCTCTTTGTGTGTGTTAATTAGTAGGAGGTTTGTCACTTGTCTCTCATCCCATAGTTTGGGGAAGATAGTATGGTGGCAAGGGATTCTCAGAATTATTTTGTTGTCTTGGATGGTTCTTCCATCGAGCATTGAGGAACATGGCCCTAAATCCACCATGTCATGAATTTATTTGTAAGTCTTGAGACCGACATTGGTACATGGTTTATCCCCTAGAGTCATGACCAATTAATACAACCACCCCAACCATTGCACATTCTATGAGAATTTAGACCTCCATTGATCTATCCCTCACTATGAATTACATGGTAATGATAATCAAGAGAGCATGGCATAGAATAATTATGCTAGGAATTTCAAAGACACGAGAAGATTAGTGATTAGCGAAACATCCCAATTAGAGAAGTACAAAGGATAGTTGATTTTACTATACGTTGGTGGAGGAAATAACATGGAAAAACTTGAAGAAATGGAGGAAAAAACTACAGAGCTACAAGAGAAAGGCATGCATTTAGAATTGGAACAAAGACCCAATTTTAAACTTAAAATCCCCAATAGTCTCAATTGGTTCATTTATACCAGACCAAATGGCAACCATGGAAAAAGATATTGTGCAATAACAAACAATGCAAACTTGGAAACCAAACCCGTCTTTCATATCATCTATAACGAGAAGGGAGAAAAATGCCCATATTATGTATGGAGATAAAAAGACACTTGAATTAGTTTTATGTTTTCCAAATTAGTTTTTCTATTGAAACAATGTGTAAGGTTTTATACAAGCCATATAATAAATATTAACACTAAAACTTTAAAAAAGAGATAGGATAACAATATTTTTTGAAACTTTTGTTGTTTTTTGAAAATTTTAAATAATCTTACTTTATATTAAAAAGTTGGATAATTTAATTACAACCCATTTTTTAATATAATAATATCTATAATTAAATATATATTAAAAAAAATCAAAATATAAGATAATTTTATATTAATTTGTTTTATATATCACATTCTCATTACATCTTTATAAAATTTAATAATTATAATTACGAAGTATGTTAATTATAATTAATTATAAAATAATTTTAAATTTTAAATAATATTTTAATTTATTAAGATTATTTTTGTCTCCTTGGTTATCTAATTCTTTCACACATCTTATTATAAAGTGTTTTATTTTTTCATTACATCTTTATAGAAATTAATAATTATAATTACGAAGTAGGAGCCTAGATCTAAATCCTAGGCTCTATCAAGCACCACCGAGAGGGATCAAATCTCTTCTTAGGTATCCATTGATTTAATTCAAACCAAAAGACACATATTTTTAGTTAAGGTGCACATATATTATTATTATTATTATTATTTAATATTATTTATGGCCAACATATAGTATTTATTATTATTTTTTATTTTGTTAGAAACGAACATTACAACATTTCTCCATGGTTTTAAAACCATCTGGAAGGCCCTCCTAAACCATGTACAATAAAACCATGGGTTGTTTAGAAGGCCTTGCAAATGGTTTTAAAACCATGTGCAAGGCCAACATTTTTTTGCGAGAATTCAATTTTTTATTTTTTATTACAACATCTCTCCCATATTGTGTTTTTTCCTGATCCACATTTTTTGTTAGGTAGGAATATTACAACATCTTCCATTTTTTTTAACGAATCATTAAATTTTTACTTTTTTATTGTTTTGTTAGGTAAGAATATTACAACATCTTCCCCATATTAGGTGGTTTTTCTGGTCGACATTTATTTTAGCTTATAATTAAAAAAATTATTAACGTTACATAACGTTACAAGATCTCTCCCATACTGGGCTGTAGAGCACCTCTCAGCGCAATAAAATATATTTTAATTTTTAAACCAGTGTAGATCCAAATCCTAGGCTCTATCCGAGAGGATCAAATCTCTTCGTAGGTATCCATTGATTTGATTCAAACCAAAAGACACATCTTTTTATTTAAGGTCCATATATAATATTTTATTATTAATATTTAATATTATTTATGGTCCACATATAATATTTATTATTATTTTTTATTTTGTTATAAACTAACATTACAACATTTCCCCATACATGGTTTTAAAACCATATGCAAGACCCTCCTACAACCATGGGTTGTCTAGGAGGCCTACATGGTCTTAAAACCATTTGCAAGGCCCTCCTAAACCATGTACAATAAAACTATGGGTTGTTTAGGAGACCTTGCACATGGTTTTAAAACCATGTGCAAGGCCCTCCTAAACCATGTACAATAAAACGATGGGTTGTTTAGAAGGCCTTGCACATGGTTTTAAAACAACCATGTGCAAGGTCTCCTAAATCATGTACAATAAAACGATGGGTTGTTTAGAAGGCCTTGCACATGGTTTTAAAACCATAAACCATGTGCATAAAAACCATGTGGGCCAACATTTTTTATTATTTTGTTAAGTAAAAGCATTACAACATCTCCCCCATATCACCTATATTTTTTTAGGTATAATTAAATTTTTATTTTTTTATTGTTTTGTTAGGTAGGAAGATTACAACATCTCCCCCATATTAGGTTTTTTTTCTCGCCCACATTTATTTTGGCCTATAATTAAAAAAATTATTTTTTATTAATAAAAATAACCTTACGTAACGTTACAAGATCTCCCTCGACGCAATAATATTTTAACTTATTGAAAATATTTTTGTCTTCTTAAAAAAGATCTTATAAATTATTGTGTTATATGCAAACATCAAGTTGATGAGATTGATGATAATTTCCCAAAATTCAATTAACAATTAGCTCACAAAAAATCTCAAACAATACTATGAGGTTGACGATAATTTGCCAAGTTCAAGTAAACACAATTCACTCATAAAAAATCTCAATCAATATTAACTCTAACTGAGATGATTAAAGAGAATAAAAACTTTTCCTTTTTATCTTCATACTAAAATTAATTAACATTATTTTACAATATTTTTAATACAATTATAATTTATTAAATTGTTTTCTTTAAATAATAATAATAATTGTGTTATATGTTTTCATTTACATGCCAACTTCAATTAACAACGAGCTCACCAAAAATCTCAATAAACACTTAACTCGTGTGAATAAATAGAATAACAGCTTTTCCTCTCTATACTCGTAATAAACTCAATCAACATGATTTTCTAATTATTACATACTTATAATTTATTTTGGAGCTAGCTAGACTTTCTAGTATATTTTTATTTTCACCCTGAATCTGGTGAATTTAACTCATAAAATCTTGTAATTTCTGTTGTTTGTTGGGTGATTTTAAGTTCAAAAATAAAATCACATGACATGAAAATCCTCAAACACCCACACTCTATAAATTCTAGCAATATTTTTGCCCAGATTCATAACCAAAAAAGTAAAAACCAACCCCAAAATAAAGGAAAAATCTTTTCCTAGTTAGACAACTAGATTTATTTTTATCACAATAAAAATTATTATACATCAATCCATAAATTTAAAATGAAATTATTATTTTATTATATATAATATTGGTTATATAAATTTGAATTAAAATTAATGAATACTCAACTGAGTTCAAGTATCTATTACCACGGTTCGCCGGTTATGGCTCACCCAATCCCTTGAGAGGAAAAATGGAAAATAGAAATCAATTAATAATTAAATATCTGACATTAGATGTGACCTTTGCAGTCATAGATCGAACCGCGGAAAGAGAATAAAATTGTAATTCTCTAAAATTTCCATAAAAAGAGGAAATAATGTCCTCTTGGTTTTCATTGGTAGATACTAGATGGTATTAAATTTTGTCGGGACTCTCACTTTCTGCCTCTTTTCATGAGAAACATAATTACTTTTCACCACTCCTACGTTAACAAATTTTGGCCTTTGCAATCGTTTGTCGGTAGCATGTTGACGAGATAAGAGGGGTGGTACTCGTGGCCCCATGGAGGCCAATAAAGCTGGCTGCAGGGTTTGAGATCGAACAGAAGACTTTGTCGTTGTATTAAATGGTTTGTAGTAGGTTGAATATTGTTTTTTATGATGGAATGGTGATATTATGGTATTTATGTGAAATGCATATGTCTATGTTGATGTATGCTTAGTATATGACATGTCATTATAATTAAATGGGTAGAATTGTCGACGGTTGTAGATGGGGTGGTTGGAGCGGTCGACTGGGATAGTCTCTAACCAAGGTCGAACTTAAGGACACTAACATGATGTCTTCCGGAGCATCACACTTTTATGTATGAAAAAAAAAACTAAATGGATAGACTTATAGAGTTAATTCATAATTTTTTTTATAAAGAGAATTGATAGACCTTAGTCGAGGAGCCCAGAGTTTAAGTTAAAAGACACTATAACTATAAACTTGAGTTCAATGCCATCATCCGAAAACATGTCAAACTAGCAACAACCATATTAATAATATTAATATGTTCAAATACGTCAATAGGGATCAAATTACCTCCACTCTTTGTGTCCACACTACCAAATTGAGAGTTTACTTGGCATGTCATGCATACTGCACATTAGTTGGACACCCAACTACCAGATGGAAGAGTTTATTAGGAGCTTATTAGGAGATTGGAGGATTTTATTAGGAGTTCGACTGTTACACCAACAACACATTAACTCGACTCCCCGGTGCTAGATGGAGTTCCATTGTCACGGGAACTACACATTACCCTGCCATTAACTGCAGTTATCACATGATATATTTTTTAATTGTTTTCCTACTATCACAAAGTGCAGTTATCACATGAGCTATTTTCAAATTTTTTACAATTATTTATTACAAAATTTGAACAACCACCATAAAATCGATCTAAGCAATACATTTGTCCCAATCTTTTACAATGGAAAACATAAATAGTATTCTACCCAAAATTTTAAAATATAAACATCAACAACATAATAAACTAATCCAATTTTAAACCTCAACAAACCCCAATCCTAGACCCCAATATTAATTGTTAAATACCTTTAAGTGGGAGATAAGAAGACTCACCTATATTGAATAGATAAATCATGATATAACTTAGCTAACATATCTGGACTTTGTCATACATAAATTCCCATTGCAATGTTTCACTTCAACCAAAATATATAAAGAGACATTAAGTTTACAAGACAAACATTCATGGCCAACATATATTTTGTTTATTAAAATAAATTTTCAAAGAAAAGAAATTATTTAAAAAGAAAAGAAATCACATCCTTTTTTTCCATAGAAAATGTATTACAACTTTATTGATATAAATTCATATTGTTTATATGACCCTTAGGCCGTACATTATCAAAATATACATATGTTTAGGTTACACAACATATACATGCGTAGTCTTTTACATCTCTTAAAGTTGCCTAAATAAAAAAAATAGTCTCAAAATAACATATGTAAGAAGGAGAAATTAACAAAATGTTAACTTGTCAATACATCCTGTAGGAATTCAAAAACAACTCCTACCCAAAGAGTTCATAGTGTCATGGATATTCTCCAATTTTTCCATAAAGCTAAACGACACCAGGAGTTCTTTTTTGGAGAGCAGGTCTGCCTAGACATTGCTTTCCCGAAAAATATGTGAGAAGGATATCCACTGAAAGAAAGCACTGATCCTAAATATGTCTTCAAAAAGAGGAAGTAAGAAAATATTCCATGGAGGCTTTCCAAGATTCAGGCAATCGATAACCAACTTGGAGTCCCCAAAGATCTGGATGTGAAGGATCCCAAGAGAGTGAGAGTGACAAAAGGAGTTTAATAGCTGCAAATTCAATGGAATTATTCGAAACATCTCCAAGACCTACAATAAAGTGGATGGAATGATTGACGGAGAGATGAAGGACCCCACCTGCACTACCAGACTGTGGCCTTCCCTGTGAAGCACCATCCACAAAAGCCCAAGGAAAGGAGTCATCAAAGAGAGTTTTCATGATGGTTCGAGGAGGTTTGAGAGAGATACCCAGTGGAAAAGCGTTAAAGATTCCAATACTCTTGCCAGCAAACACCTATGATGGAATGAGGACACCATCAAAGATCACCTTGTTCTTGGCTAGCCAAACTCCCCATATAACAAAGGTCAGGAGAGCAGCAAAATGAAGGAATGTATTGTCGCTAGTCACAAGAAAGCCACACTTGTTGTATATCGGTGCCACTCCAGACAAATGCAGTACCAATGAGTAAAGTGATATGTTGCCACATATAGAGGATGTATGGGCAAGAAATAAGTAGATGGGAAATATTTTCAGTTGTCGATGCACATAATGGGCATCTACTAGGCCCACTTTTAAACTCGTGAGTCAATACATCCTAGACAGGAACCTTTCCCTCAAGAGCAAGCCAAAGGAAAATCTTGTTTTTAAGTGGGAAATGAAGTCTCCAGATATACCTACACCACCATCCCATGTGGGGGCGGGGGGGGGGGGTGGTCTTCCTCCTCTCTGAGAGCCAAATACCCCAGTTTGGGGGCATAATTACCACCTTTAACATTCTTTACCTAGAGCAGAATGTCGTCCTTGTCGATAAGGGAAAAATTTCTAGCAGAGAGAGACTATATGTATCTGACCCATATAAATCTCTCCATGTCAGTTAGGTCAAGATCATCTGCCGATAACCATATTGCTTGCTTGTGGAATGGGTTAATCACCTGTTTTTGGATTTGATGGAGGTGAATGAGATCACGATCATGCAAGGAGAGGGTCATTTCAACGGGAAAGTGAACAAAATCAGTGCAACCAATCCACGGGTCTTGGCCAATCCGAATGCTTTTGTCGTTTCTGACTTTCCATGCTAGATAGAGACCAATAAGGTCAAAAGATGTGATGATCTCCTTCCATATGTTTGAAATGTTCTTTTAGGACTTATCTTTGTCTTAGAACCATTCAACAATAGCGAGTGGAGATGTGTATTTTTGGTAGATAACTCTGTTCCACAGACCCTTTCCTTTAAGAATTTACTAAGGTACATTTAGCAGCTAGGTCCTTGGAAAAGCATGTTAGGTCTTTGATACCCCAGCCACCCTGATATTTGGGGTGGGAGATCATGTGCCAAGCGATCCAAGAAAAGGCCAGGTCTGACTCTGATCCTCCCCAAAGAAATTTTTTGCATAGCTTTTGATTCCTATGTAATATTCCTGCAGAAACAAATGATAAGGAAATCTAGAAAATGGGGATGGCTTCAAGTATCAAATTGATCATGATTAGGCATCCCCTGCATGATATCCATTTATTACACCAATGATTGAGCCTATTTTCAATGCAGGCTGTCAACCAAACCCAATACTTGCAAGAATAGTCATTAGGTTTGATGAGGAAACCTAGGTATTTGAGGCCCAGAGCGATATTGACAATGATATAAAATGCTAATGAAAAATATTATCTTAATAAATAAAGAATATTATTGATTAAAAAGTAAGCTTAAGCAACATTAATAATAATTCAAATTTCTTTAAAAGGATTTATTATATACCGTTCATATATATATATATATTTGAAGGAGTGGGAGAAGTTGTCTTAAAAATTATGCATATTTTTCTTATCATGGTGGTATTATAGCCAAACTAAAGGGTGACATTTATAACAAATTGCCTATCGTTGGCTCAAATGGCTCTGTATTAGTTAATTGTTTGGCATTAAATCTTTGGAAAATATAAGTCTACTTCTTCTTCCTTTGTTATGAAACTATTATTGCATACTGAGTAATCTAACTTTGCTACTGAACACAAAAAATTGCTCGACTTTTCTTGGATGCTAGAACCTTTGTTGATGGCAAAGTATAATTATGTTTGAAATTTTAAAATTGTATCGTTTTAGCTTTGCATTTCTAATTTTTGTAGCATATATGGCATGGTTGTAGATAGTAAAAAGACATATGGTCTATGGTACTAGCCTATGTTACTTGACATTTCATTTTGGGAAGATAATTTACTTTGACTAAGTTTTTTTTTTTTCTTGGCCATACAATTATGCCCATTAATAACAATTTGCCCAAATTTTTTGGGTTTTTTATACGTCCAAACCATTTGCAGATGATCTTTGTGTATTGTGAATCTTTTATTGGTTGTTAACATTTATAAGTTTACACTGGGATTTATGAACCCGATAAATAGGGTGACATGGTGCTATTGAATTGTGAAAATATTGAGAGTTCATTATCTTCTTTGTTTCCTCATGTGGATCAACATATGCTTTGTAAAATAATTCTTACTTATGACATTCTTGATTTATTTATATATGCATATGAAAGGTAGGGCATCTGCGCATTCTAAAAAATGGTTTACCTAATCTAGAACTTCGATATTCGACAACGTACATTTTTTGTTTTAAGTCTTCTATTCTCTTATAGAAAGTTGGTTTTAAAGATGGGAAAGTTTGATGGTTTTACTTTATAAACTTGTGGATTTGGAAAAACTCTATAATCATTTACTTCTAGAGGTCTCTCTAAGATTTATTTTTTTCTTCTAACACCCCTTGATGAGATCATCCCATGCTCTATAACACTTGAATTGTAAGTGAAACTTTATTTCCATTTCCATTTCCATAGAAGAATTTATTTCACTATCCACTGAAAGGCATGTTAGATGAATTTCCTTTTAAAGAATTAATCCATGATCTAGATGGTATAGAGAATATTTTTAATAGTACATTTAGAGTTTCATTTTGAATAATTACGATGGAACTTTGCAACCCTAAATTCTTTTCCCTTTCATTTTTACAAGAAAGAATGGTTAATAAACTTGCTAGTGTTTGTTAGGTCCCTTTAACTTTAGTTTTGCATATGTCTGAGCTCACACATACCTATCAAATAATTATCCCTTTAATGGGCACTGTGGTTTTTTTTTTTCATGGATTTCAGCAACTCTTACAAGAAAAATGAATTAGAAACTGGATGACAAAAAACCAACATCTTCCAATGTCAATAAGAGAGGGAGAGAGAGAGAGAGGCAATCCCTTGAGGGAAAACCATTGTTTGTCTTTCAACAATACGAAAAGTGCCAATCTAATTCATTGGATTTAGTTTAGTCTCTACCCATGTAAAAGGAAATTGTTGTACATAGAATTGATTTGTGCCAACTTGAAAATTCTCTGTGTAGAAAACCCAAATTTTGAAGAGGAACAATTGGAAGAATTGATTCCTACTGGATTAGCAATGTGAACCCATTATGTTACTATCTTTCAACACATTTTTGTATAAGATGCAGTGGATCTTATGCTTGTAAGAGAAGGAATGGCATGCATTAATTCTAGGCAATGACAATTATTTGAAATGTATCTGTATGCTTGGAAATATCCAATAGTATGATAAAATGGCAAAGGTTGAGGCAAGCAATGAGCCAGTTGAGTTAATGAAACATTATTCTCATCTGGGAATATCTAGAATTTCCTTCATAGTGCCATTATTTTTTTAAATGGTTCTTCTTTTTCCCTGGTCTTGTTAACTCAATTATGTAAAGAACTAACATATTCAAACTTTAAACTACAAATCATGTATATATATATATAGGTTGAATGTAATTGGTGTAATGACCCCATTCTGACCCTAGGATATATATTGGATTGATATGTAAATATTGTCTATATGTGATGTATAATTCCTACTGTGGAGCTCAAGGATAAGGCCCTGGTAGTGAATGATCGACTAATAAAGGCCGATATTCTATAATTTGTAGACTATGTCCTAGTAAGGCATGAAAAATGTAAAAGCATGTAAATATTTATAATGAAAATAAAAATTCTAGGGTTGGCTATGGAGGCAACAAAATGAGGGGCTATCTTTATCCACTAGGGAGAAGTGAGGTGGTGTGAGAGAGTCAATCATCTATTTCCAAGTATCATCTTGAGAATCCAAGTAGATGTCCTTGCCACTCTTTAATTCTGTGTAAGAAACAACTGAGAAATCAACTCATGCTATTAATGGAGCATGGACTGAATTCAAAAATCAGTATGGCCGTGGCATGGGATGAGTTGCTTAATGTGTAAGTCAATTACCTCATGGAAATTTGTTTCCATTCATCTTGATTCCATTGTGGAAGAATGACGATTAAATTCACATTGTGTAATGCATTCCCAGCAGCGACCATATTAGAATTGGTAACCAGAGGAAAAACCAAGTCGGAGGATGTTGGAAAGGCCAAGAATATGTGTGGATTGTGAAAACTGGTTAAGGCACAAAATATCTATCGGTTTGGAAGTTGGGACCTTCCATACCCACCTTGAGTAGCACTAGAGGGAAGGGCCGCCTGAGGGGTTGTGTAGGAAAGAAGAGGACCTTCCTTGTGTTGGGTGTGGTAGGTGATGTGGGTGCCCAAGATGGCTGAAGATGATTGAGATGTGTGTATCTCTATGGTTTAGCTCACATGGTTAACATTCATTGTTCGTATATATCTACAATATTGATAAATCCATTTATGCTCTAGCTTACCTTGAGTGCGTTTACCCATTGGCATGAGTGAGCATGTGTAGTTATCCTTAGTGGATAACATAGCCCAACTCAGGGGTGACCTCTCAACTGAAATAATATAGGTTGGACAGAGACCTACGGTTGGGTGGAACATTGTCCTCACATAGTCAATTGCTTGGATGACTTCAATTAAAAGATAAGTGTTATGTTGTTTATGAATGCCCATAATTTCTATGTGATGGATGATTATTTATTCATGTTGAATTGAATGAAATGGCATCTTGAATTATTCATTAGGATGCATGTTCATAGTTTGGAAATGAGTTTATCTATGTGCATGATTTTATTGCCGTTACGTCAATAATGAGTAGACTAGTATATGCATGAATTGTATATGTAGTTCAATTGTATTTTCCACGGTGAGCGTTTAATTTCACCTGCATAAGTCCTTCAATCATAATATTATTGCTAAGTTTCATGGCCGAAATAGCAAGGCCAATGTCTAAGACTAGAAGGGAGAATTAGGCTAAGTGGTTAAATGGAATGTAAATTGTTGATGTGCCGAGTGTGATGTCAGAATCAACGTAGTTTTGGTGGAAGTTTTATTGTACCGGTTCCAACACCAAGGTACTGATCAGAGTTGCGTAGTAGAGAAGTGGTGGTGTTCTGATTCTTGAACTCTGATTCGGTGAATGGCAGCGACATAGGTACAAAATTTGCTTATGTTCTGATGTTGGTATCGACATCGAAGAAGTCGGGGAAGGTTTTTGTTCAGCGTTGTCGACCTCCAAGGTCCAATGTATGGATATCGGGGCAAGCCTAGTAGAGGTGTCATGTCAAGGAGCAATTTTGTAGTTCTAATTTTTGAGTCCCAATGTCGAAAACATAGGAGTTGGAAAGTCATGGGTTAACTCATTGGAACTTGTTTTGCAGTTTCGACTCTCGACTTCTAACGAAGGAGAATACAGTGTTATGAGATCAGAACATTGAAGTCGGTAAGGCGCATTACAGTTAGTTCACAGGTGTTCCAATTTCCAACTCCCGATGTCAGAAATGTAGCAAAGGTAAAAAAATGTTGGTAAATTGGAATTTAACCATCAGAAGTGGAAATTAACGGTTAAGATTGTTTGTAAGGTTAACTAAATAGTTGATTGGCCAAGGTAAGGTGTTAATTATTTCGACACATGTATTTTAAATGTTATGAGGTCAAAAGTGGTGGATTGGGAAAAATTTGGAAGCCCGATTTTCCATAATGCTCCCTTCGACGATTGGTTTGGTTGAGGGGGACATGACAAGTGGTATAAGAGCAAGAAAACTGAAAAAATGGCGTTTGAAAGAGTTCATCGTCATCTCAAAGGGGCACTGAGGTGAAAGTGGACATGACAATTGGTTTCTTTTGCACACATGCCATAACTTTAATTTTCTATCATGTTATGTATAAAGCCACAACATAATTGTCATGAAAGTTACCATTTCTATACCAACTCTATCTATAACTTAACTATGTCTCCCTCCACCTTATTATTGAAAATAATGCTAATTTGTATACTTGACTCCACCTTGGTAGCGATCAATTTATTTGTTTCTTCTTGTGTTCTCTTTTATCATGAGATTCATAAGCAATTACATAAATATTGATCATGGAAACACCTTATAATAGATGAATGGTGTTTGGATTAGTTAAACTATGAGTTAAATATCTTATATGGGTTGGGATTTTTTGTGGTATCAATTAAGTTGTAATGATAGAATGGGGATCACAACTGTAGTTAAGAGGAATTCGTCTTCTCTTGTAAACGAGATGTGAATTATTCATCACCCATAGTCATTGATAATTGAACTAGGAATACTAGAGTTATTGTAAATAATGATACTTCATGGATGGATACATTACAAGGAGGGACAAATATGATCTTTACATTCTTTTTTTTTAGAATCTTTGTGAGTTTCTCAGTTATCCTTTGGTATAAGACAAAGTGATTATTGGGACAACTGTTTGATCTTCATTTTGATTATCATTTTAATTATTTTATCTATGTTTATGCCCAACTTTATGGAGGTTTTTTCTTATTTCTCATGGTAGACATTGTTTTTGAACAATGGCTACACAAGCCAACCATCTCCCAAGGTGTGGTTAAAGATACAATAAAAATATAATTTCAAAATATTGTTATTTATACACAATAGTTTGCATTTCCATATTCAACCTCCTTATATAGATTTGTTTGCTAATTTCTTCCTCATGATGGGCCTTGCATTAAAGGTAAAAACACTAGACTAAATATGCAAAACACAAGTTCTCCATCTTTCTTATAAACAAAGAAAAAATTAGGGGCGAAATTTATCCCATGGGCTATTTTTCCATTTTTTTTCCAAAAAAAGATTAGCCAATTTGAATTTTTTTAAGCCCTGTCTCGCTCAATTTTGATGGGGTAAAAAAAAAATTCACTCTAAAATTTGCCAAATTCACTCCAAAATCCTCAAAAATTGAAATATTTTGAGAAAAATATCGCCAAATATTTTATAGTTGACATTTTATGAATTGGTAAGATTCACCAAAGTTTATACATTTTTAAACAATTATGAATCCTTAAAATTTTTCCTATTTGTAAATACTTTTAATCAAAAAGTTTCTTCAAGTATTTTATGATCAATTGTGAAAAGTATTATTCATTGTTTTACAAAATCATATAATAACTTGTATTTGCCTATATTAATTAGAGATTAAAGGGCCAACCTGATTTATAAGGCATTATAAATCTTACTATTTTTTTTTCCTATTTTTGTTTTAGGCTCAAATTCTTACCTTCATCTAATTAGTTGTAACTTATGTCCCTCAAAAGACTCCCTTAGTTTTATCTAGTTACGTATAGAATTGATTGATCATAAGTGATAATTTAGCAACACTATTTAAACTACTTGAAAGTTTGTGTATGGTGAAACATAGGATGCCTCAATCACAAGTGACAACTTAGCAACACTTCTTAAACTACTTGAGAGTTTGTGCATGATGAAACATAAATAGTTTTTTTTTAAATCTAGAAACGCCTCTTACACTCTTTTTAGTGCACCAAGTCATGTGTCACATTAGTTAGGATAGTTGAACTTAAATATTCCACCTCTTAGAGGATTCTCCAAATGTGAGTATGTCCTTTATACAATCTTACACGGCATAGTTCAAAAATATTCCATAATCCCTATAATCCTATAGCCCTATGCCTTCACAGTATTCAATTGCTTTCATCATAGTGATGATTAATGGATGTTTTAATTTCTTTGGCAGAGTCTATTTAATTAACATGAAGTTATCAATCCCCTCTATTTCTGGAAGCTGAGTGTTAGAACACAATACTAACGAGGAAGAATAATGCAATATTTTGTATCCCCAATCCCAACAAGATGGCATTGCCATACTAGTCCCGTGTGGCATGCCTTTCTACCACTAAGAATAAATTATATTTATTATTATGAATAAGATTGAGATGGAGATCTATGAATGGCTGTGTAGAGTTGGAAGTATGAGATTAATAAAAATTGATGCCCTTAAATGTGAGCGTCTAGTGGTAAAAAAAATGATCATTAAATCCAATAAAAAATGACTAAGACTAAAATTTCCTAATCAATAGAAAATTACTTAACAAGAAAACAATGACTTACACCTTCTTCAAAGGCAAAGCTTAAGCACCAAACAGAAATTCCATTATAAACTATATGTATTCCTCACGACTACTATAGGCCAGGCATGGAACCATCATCATAAATCGTGACAATGAGTATGAATGATGAAATTTCCATTGTCCTATCCCTACTCCTCATAGTTATGGATAATCCATACAATGTCATATGACATGATTTATGTATAGTGCTTACTATTTTTCTTTTTCAAGTTTTTTATATGGGTTTTAAGTGATTAAATGAAGTATAAACAATGTCTGGCTAAATTTCATGATTTCATCCCCATTCCTCATAGTTCAAGGCATTTTATACCGTGTAATAATGGGGCCACTATATTTTGCTCGATGTTTGTGAACCTTATGCATTATACAAAATTTTGATGCCCCTAAGGTGTGTTAGGGTGCATTGTTGGATTCTCATCCAACTATGCACCCTCACTCACCTGTTGGGCCTAAGGAAATAAAAGCAGAATTCATTTAGAATTCTGCCTAAGTATGGAGAAGAACTAAAGAAGAAAAGAAAGGAGCTACAACAAAGGCAACAACAGGAAAGAAGAAGATAAAGGAGTTGCGATAGAGGCAATGCCAGAAGAAGGATGAAGAGTGACAGAAGGGAAAGGTGCCAGAAGAAGGATGAAGAGTGATAGAAGGGAGAAGTGTCAGAAGAAGGATGAAGAGCGAGAGAAGAAGGAAGTTGCATGATAGAAGGAAGGGATGCAATAAGGAAAGATGCGATGCAAGACCAGTATCAGAAGACGTGCAAACGACATAATGATTAGAAAATGACAGTAAGGAAAAACGACTAGTAAGGAACAAGCCATAAAGATCATGGGTACTAGTTCGACTAGAGTCGGTGGAAGCCACATGTATAAAGATATTGTTGTAAGTCAGGCCGTTAGCGACTATTATTAGGTTTCACTAGTATAGGAAAGACATCATGTTGGCTAAGTATAGGAAGTCGACTGAGAAAGTGGTAGTTAATTAGTCTGTAACGAGTCTGTAACAAATATGTAAATGCATCTATAAAGAAAACAACCCAAGTGGTATGCGGGTTAGACTCTCGATAGAATCTTGGGAGACTCTGGTTAGCTTCTGGATTGTTAGTTCTTGATTGTTGTTAGTTGTCTTTGATTGCTGTCTGTTAGAGGTATATGAATACATGTTGAGTTGAAGAATCTGCAGTTGAGAATGAAAAAGCGTAGGAGAGGTTGAGTCGATCCAGGATGTGTGCAGATCGTTAGTAGAGTTGAGTAGGAAGAGAGAAGAGGAGAATATCAGAGAGCATGAGAGGAGGAAAGAGTATGTAGAGTAGAATAAGAAGAGCTAGAGCAGAGTTTGCAACTTAGTGCGTAGACAAAAGGTGCATATATTTCTCATGTCAGATGAAGAGCACCTTGTGGTTTTTGCTCGGATGGATTTCCACGTTAACTTCTGTGTATTTGTGTGAATGATTGAATGTGTTTGAGTTATATGTATAAATGTTGCAGTGAGTGAATGCTTATAAGTTGTGCATGAATGAATAGATGTATATCAGTTGCACTGTTATTAGTTAATCACATTTATGCTACACATTGGTTGGTGTTATAATTGTTGCATAGGAATAGTTGAGTTAAAATCTCATTGTCTATAGTATGCATAAGTAATCCACCCTCAGGCTTCATTGAGCGCCTTGTAATGCGACCGAGGTATCATAAATCCTCGTCGGGACGATATATTGGGCTTTGTTGCACCAAGCAGAAGGGACTGAACTTGGGTCGGGATCCTGAGAGGAGGGACAGACAGAAAGGCCAACAAATGGTTACGTTGCTAGGACCATAATCATTTTGGTGAGGGATATTTTGTGGGAACCAATGAAACCTGAGATCCAATATTGGGCGGATTTCAAAGCATTAGAATTCGCGCGAGAAGAAAGTAAAGGATATCGATGGAACCCAACAGAGTGGTTGGGTCGGTACCTTTATACGTCCATGAGATTTTCTTTTCTGAGTTTCCCATTGTCTTGCACGAGTGGTTCTCTATGTTGGCAACCCAAAAAAGAAATTTCCAAGGGGGTGGACTCCTCAGTTGATTGAACAATTGAAAAGAGTAAGAAACCCTATGTTGTGGTTTGTAGATTTTTGGATAGATAGTATCTTGGAGGGATACATTACTGAGTTTGCTGATGACACAATCACCTCATATAGTGAGGCAGAGTGAAAAATATTTCAAGGACCACGTAGTAGATATTTGTCATATTTAAAGACATGGATAACGATGCTTGTATATGAAAAAGGTATTCTACGGACGTGACAAGCTGAAAAATGTGTATAAAAGAGTGGGTATGTCGCAACAAAACTTTGCAAAAAATGGCGCAAACTAAGTTGAAATGTTCCCAGGAGATAGTGGAACTGAACTAGAATCTAGGTGTTTAAGAAGCAGAAGAAGATTCAAATCTGGGAAGAGAAGAAGGACTCTCAGAGAAGAGAAGGTTGTAGTACAACCATACAAGAAGCCGACTACGAGCTTGCGTTGTATGTCGACGAAGGATCTTGCCATGAAGAAGATGAATATTAGCTGATATATGAAAGAGACGAAGAATCATAAGAGTCGAATAAAGCTCTAGTTTCAGGATGCGGGAACAACGCGCCTGCATTGCCACGTGTATCACCAGAGGTAATATCTAGAGAGTTATCAACAAGTACATCTATAATACAAGTAGAACTAACGCTGTAAATATCAGAAGAGTGAGTCTGGCTAGCAAAACAATTGTTCCCAACATGCCAAAGTTAATACAATGGTTGGTGTTGATATTAAATTACTGATATTCAATGGAAATGGGTTGGAAAACCCAAAACAACATTGGTTTATTTGTGAAGTTGTATAGACTATGCGACAGATCCAGGATGAAAACATAAAGAAAGCCTAAATGATAATGAATCTGCAAGTTCGTGCACTCGACTGGTACATGAAATTCTAGATAGTGCCAGTAGGAGTTTCCTAGAAAATTCTCGACCAAATGCGAGTGGGCATGATAGGAAACCAAAATATGAGTCGCAGTGCATTACCGAGATCAAAGAAATTAAGCAGCTGCCTATAGAATGTTGATGTATATGTAACTTCAGAATGTATTTCACTTGTATTTCTTATATATTGTAACCCGATGTTTATTCCAGGATGTACTTGAGTTATGCCATGCCTTGATGTTCCTATCGGGAAGGTCTATCGTGTAAACAAGTTATGTCAAGTCATTGTGGGTAACCCTCCTATTGTCTAAGGGTTAAAGTCCCCGCAGTTTTGGGGCACTAGGGTTATTAGACTCTCCTAGTAGATGTTGGCCCTGGTAGGGTTTTAGTCATGTCAGGATTAGTATAAATAGAGAACTGGAGTCTCTATTTATCAAACAACTTATACACACTCAAGTGTAGTGCATAGTTGAGGAAGGAGAAGACATTGGGGCTAGACAAGAAGAAGGTTACTGCTGTCAGGAGATCACTTACTGTTTTGGGGATTTTCTATTTTGGTGTTGATTCTATCTTTGAGAAAGTTGCGGGGTTTTCACCATTTATGGTTTCCCCGAGGATAGACACTATGTTCATTGTCTCTTGTGTTTTATTGTTGTGCTTGTTATTCTCTCAGTAAAGATCCAAATATAATGCTAGCTTAATGATGAAATTCTAACACAGAATCTGTATGGGACTTCAACCAGAGATTCAAGACATTAAAGGCTAAAGTAAGTTTCCAAATGTCGGATTTGAAACATAAGGAATGATTCATTGTTGCCTTGTTGCCACACATCTGGATACCATTGATGCAACAAAAGCTTGTGTCGCAAACATAAGCTCTTGAAATATCAATGAAGCTAGAATCATCGCCGATTGGAGAAACTGACACATGAATGATGCAAATTCAGTCACAGTTGACCTACCTTACGGTCCAACTCCAGGATATTAACAAGGGAAAAGAAGTTCAAGAGGAACTATGGTGTGAAATATGTAGAACAAATGGACACCATAAATACAATTTCCTGACGCTCATGAATTACATCGCAGTGGGAGAGCCAAACCCCATAAATACCCAAGGGATGCCTTGGTGTAGGATATTAAATTGAGCACATAGATCTATGGACAAACACACAACTCACATGATAGATCACACAATTTATTCAGTTATTGAAGAATGAAACAGTGCAAAAATGGCTTGCAACTGTGAATGCTTTTCATTAATCAAAGAGTAATTAGATAGATAATTACAATGAAGTACAATGGCTTTAATAGCCACAAGCAATTCGAATCCACATGAGGAAGTTCGAATTGATTAGAATCTACTTGACTGTAGGTAACCAATACCTTGTCTAAATCACTATCGGAGGACTCAATAGTTAACTGACCTTGTCTAAACCATAATCAGAGTTCATCGGAGCTCTAAAACACAACTCAAGTGTTACATTCAGCGTTGACTAATGGTTAACTGACTATGGTAGGTGATAAATGCGCCCCACATGTGTGCAGTCAAGTAAACCTAGCGCTAACTGAATGTAGAGGACTAGAACTGAATGTAACTGACTCCTAACTTAGCTTGACTAGTCATTAACTGAAGTGAATTGACCTTGGTTGGTTTCGGCACTCCCAGTGGCTTCCTAAATTGTAGGGATTGGTTTAGGAGGCTCCTAAACTTATGCAATTAAGTGCAATAAGTGGCAATGAGCCTCAATTAGTGTTCCCCACACTTTAGTAACTAAAACATGTGCCCCAATTAGGTCAAGTTGACCCAATGGTGCTAATGACTATAAATAGACTGGATGGACTCTCGATTTAGACATGACTCCCGATTTAGACATATGACCAAATTGGACAAGGGAGGATTAATAATCCTAACACCCCCCTTGAATGCTAACTTGGACAATCTATGGGCCCTGGTAACTAAGACCATAGGTCACCCATTACATCAAGTAAAGTAAAGTAACTGCTCAAAAACAAGGTGCTGGGGAAAAACCACATGGGAAAAAATCCCCCCCTCTAATTAAGCAGGTAGAATCAGGATAAATATCGTTCTTCTGTGCATAGGTATCCTAGGGCCTGGCATGTGAACCTCTCCATCATTATGTCTGGAGGAATCTTCCTCTTTGGAAGAAGAATGATATGCTCAACTAAATCAGAAATATAGACAGCTGCCGGATGAAGACTGGACCCATGTAGAGCAACTAAAGTCAACTGAAAAGTGAGAAAAGGTTCTTGAGAATTCAGAGAATGTGAAGAACACTCAAGAAACTGATATTTTGCAGCCATGAACAGCAAACCATGAGTGGTAAGAACAGCCCCAAGTGTTAGGAGCAGGTGTCCAGGTGGATGCAGAAAATATTCCTCTTTACTAGTTCTGTGAGGAGATGAGCATGTGATCAATGGTAGAGAAGCACTGGGACTGTTGAGAGCGAATGCTTGAGCTCCATAGTATGATATAGCTTATGAAATATATAATTAATCACATAATAAAATATCAGCAACCTCATATGAGGAAACTAACACCAAATCCCCATCAGCATTTTTGAAGAGAAAGTGTGGTACTTGATTTTTCACACCGGAATTGGTGAGAGCAGCTACAAGCATGACTGGAGGATTTTGCATTTTAAAATATGAACCAAATAATATCAGATTAGAAATTAAATCATATCTAAATAGGTTCAAAACAGCTACAAGCGGTACTGAAAGATTATGAATTTGATATATTAAACCAAGAAATATTAGATCAGATCTAAATAAGATCATATCAGATCCAATAAGGTTAATATCAGATTCAAATAAATGGTTAACCGAGACGGTGGATGCACAACGTTCTTCTTCTTCAAAATTCTGAATTTTGGCGCATGCAATCCTGCAGGAATTTGCTAGAAAATATAGATCATGGGGAGTGAATGGATCACTCTGGTAATATGATATTTCTTACAAAATATCCAAGGTATCACATATTTTCACACCAGCTCCAACGTTAGAGGGAGACAAATCAAATTTTTCTTCACTTTCGGAAGTAATTACTGGTAAATTTTGCACAGAATTTAAAGGAAAATCACCGGTGAATGTTTGCATGGAAGTGCAGCAGAATTTTTCTTCAATATCAGAGATTCGAATGTCTTCTTCTATTTCATAAATATGAGAAGGTGAGATATCAGAGATCTCATGAACTTCCAGAGCATCAGAAGAAGGAGTCACTGCATGGAGACTGTCTTCAATTCGAATTGACTGTGTAGAAGCTTCTGCTTCTTCTTTATCTTGAACAACTTCATCAGAGAGAGTGGAGGCCGTGATTTTTGGATCAAGGATGCTTATGGTGTTGGATGTTCTCTCCAAAGTGCTATTATGATCCTCATAAATCATTCCAAAGGTTCTGTCCAATCTTGTCCAGAGTTCCTTTAGACCTTGTCTTATCAGAGATGAAATCATTTCGAAGTTGTACCTGAAAAACAAAAAAAATGATCCAGTAGGAGATCTGAGGAGGAGAAGTGCCTTGTCCACTGAGGCTCTGATACCATATTAAATTGAGCACATAGATCTGTGGACAAACACATAACTCACATCATAGATCACATAATTTACTTAGTTATTGAAGAATGAAACAGTGCAAAAATGGCTTGCAGCTGTGAATGCTTTTCATTAATCAAAGAGTAATTAGATAGATAATTACAATGAAGTACAATGGATTTAATAGCCATAAGCAAATCGAATCCACATGAGGAAGTTCAAATTGATTAGACTCTACTTAACTGTAGGTAACCAAGACCTTGTCTAAATCACTATCGGAGGACTCAATAGTTAATTGACCTTGTCTAAACCATAACCGGAGTTCATCAGAGCTCTAAAACATAACTCAAGTGTTACATTCAGTGTTGACTAATGGTTAACTGACTGTGGTAGGTGAGAAATACGCCCCACATGTGTGCAGTCAAGTAAACCTAGTGCTAACTGAATGTAGAGGACTAGAACTGAATGTAACTGACTCCTAACTTAGCTTGACTAGTCATTAACTGAAGTGAACTGACCTTGGTTGGTTTCGACACTCCCAGTGGCTTCCTAAATTGTAGGGATTGGTCTAGGAGGCTCCTAAACTTATGCACTTAAGTGCAATAAGTGGCAGTGAGCCTCAATTAGTGTTCCCCACACTTTAGTAACTGAAACATGTGCCCCAATTAGGTCAAGTTGACCCAATGGTGCTAATGACTATAAATAGACTGGATGGACTCCTGTTTCAGACATGACTCCCAATTTAGACATATGACCAAATTGGACAAGGGAGGATTAATAAGACTAGGGGCCACAAGTCCAAAGAATGTCTTTACTTACATAAGATTGTAAGTACCCTAGCTAGTCTATACTGTAAGTTTTCCAAATCAGTAGGACATGATGAGAAAGACTATATAGCACTTCAGTTGCCACAAGAAAAGACAGTGGATAACTAATTGATGAAAAATGATGAGCAAATGCAAGATGAACGAGAACAACCCAATACCAGCCTACTCAATACCAACAAACACAATATCCTCATTCACAATATCAGCAGAACCAATATCCACCACAGCAGCAATACCCTCAGCAAAGGGGGGTGGAAATTTCCAAGGCTAAGAACAACAACAAAAAGGAGGAGGATTTGGTTGAGGAAGAGGCCAAGTCATATGTTATAATTGTGGGAAACCATGACACTTTTCTAGAGATTGTCAAAGTCCTACAAAACCATGTACATATTGTAAAGCATTCAACCCCACTGTTGAACATTGCCCGTAATTAGTTGCGAAATGGCAGGCTCGAAATGTTGGAAATCCCAAACCTGTGGAGAATCAAAATCCAAACCCCAACCATAATATTCAAATCATCTATGCTAAGCTGAGAGAACATAACATCATTGTTGTTATAAGAGGAGGTGTTGTGATAGGAGAAGACTAGAATACATAGCATGGAAAATTGCAGGTGCTCCCTACAACACAGAAGAAATATGGGTTAGATGTCCAGAAGGAGAAGGAAATATTCTTGGATGTGCAACCCGAGTTTCCTGAATCCAATCAACCGTCGACATCTAGACAAGTGAATACTATGCCCAAAATATTTGAACAACTACTATGGAAGCAGCTAGTAAAAAAGGTTAGTAAGCTTAAAGAATTTTTCAAAAGTTTTTTAACACTAATCAATGATAGAGATGTTGTTGCAGAATTGACAACACTCATAAAGGAAACCCCAGAAGACTTGCGAACTGAAAAAAGAGTATACCATATCAAGAGGAGATTAAAAACAGCCTGAGAACTGTGAATTACTATGCATATTGGATATTATGATATGGATTATATCATATTAGACCTTAGCTCAGATTTCAACATACTGACAAGACATACATGGGAGAGCATGAATAAGCAACGACAGGATTGGTCTCCCATCTAGCTAAGACTTGCGAACTAGTCAAAGCTTCTGCCAATTAGTAGAATAACTCAAGTACCTATTGAATTTGAAGGCTTGAGGACATATGTATACTTTGAATTAATTGATATTGTGGATGACACCAATGTGTATCCTGCACTTTTAGGAATTGCATGGGTAATAGACAACTAGACCATTATTAATTTTAAGAAAATAATCTTATCATTTGAAGATTATGAAAAAGAGTCATCGCACAAATCGATCTGCTCGAAGGTCAGATATATGTGGAACCAGTCAATAGTGAAGACCATGGAAATTACCTGGATCAATTGTATAATTTCATATCTTCAAGGGAAGATTATAGAAATCCAATAGTTGATGGGAAGCTGAATCGGATGAGTGTAAGCTCTTGCACGTCTGATTCAGGTGATGCCCTGAAAAATTGGCAGAACAGACTACATGAGGTCTCCATGAGAAGATGCACAAGAATCACAAGATCTGTGCAACGTGTAGGAGTTGAGGCTAGTGAGCTTCCCACCTATGAAGGATTACCCAACCTTGCATATTTTCTGATGGAGTTTGAATAACAAGTTATGGAATCACAGGGATTGTCCGCTTTGGACTCTGTGTTGAAAACTACACCCACTAGATGGTGGGGTACACATAAACAATTTATCTTCGAATAGCCACAGTGTAGAAGATTAATGGAGATCAGATTTGGAGAAGAGATTAGTTACATTGGTCATAAGTATACATGATTGACAAATCTTGCTGATCATATTGGGTTCACCGGTTTGTACACACTTTGGAAATGATACCAAGAAACCAGTATACATCAGTAGAGCTACAAAGATGAACTATTGAATGGGAAGACTTAGCCATGAGCTACACCCAGACATTTGAGTTCACAACTGAACATCCAACAGTTGATGTTGCACTACAAATAATGAAGGAAAAGATATTCGAATAAATCCCTGTCATAGCCACCAATTACCATCAATATAGCTCGACAGTCCACCATTGGATGGAGTGTTACAATGTTGCAGGAGAACCGAATGATGATGATCCACTTGATATAAACATATCAGAATCCAAGGGTATGCGCGCAGTGGAAGGAGTTGGTATTTCTAGTGACCAATTCCTAACTCCACTAAATATCAAGAAAGTAAATATTGGATTGTCTAAGAATCCAAAATTTTCCAATATTGGGGATTACTGGGACGATGAGACTGTGGGGAAGATCACTGATTTATTGCATGAATTTCAGGACATGTTCCCTACTAAATTTTCTGATATGAAAGGAATAGTTAGTGACCTTGGTGAATGAAGATACCCTTAAGGCCGAACGCAAAACCAATCAAGCAACGAACATATAGATTAAACCCACACTACAAAGAAAAAGTTAAAGCTGAATTGGATCGAATGCTGGAAGAAGGTGTCATAGAAATTTTGAAGAATCAAAGTGGATTAGTCCAATCATAGTGCAAGACAAGAAGACCTTGGGTGAAGTAAGGGTTTGTTTCGACCCGAGGAAGCTAAATGATTCCTGTTTGCATGATTTGTTTCCGACTCCATTCATAGATGAGGTGCTAGAGAATGTTGAAGGACAAGAAATGTATTCTTTCACTGATGGATTTTTGGGTTACCATCATATTAGAATTGCAAAGGAGGATCGACACAAGACTACCTTTGTGACGGAGTGGGGTTGTTTCCAGTACACGGTAATGCCCTTTGGACTTAAGAATGCGCCTGCAAATTTTTCTAGAATTGTAGTTGTTGCTTTTAAATATTTTATACATAAATTTCTTGAAGTCTACTTTGATGACTAGACGGTATTTGGTCTTGTAAAATACGATATAGAGAGCCTAAGAATGATTCTATAATGGTGACGCCAGTATCAAATATCCTTAAATTTAAAAAAGTGTATCTTATATGCACCTTTTGGAGCTCTGTTGGGCCATGTGGTATTCCGTGACAGAATTTTGGTTGACCCAGCCAAGGTTGCGATCATCCTCGACTTACCAGCATCGACCATAGTTAAACGATTGAGAGAAACATTAGTACATACTGGATACTATATAAAGTTTATCAAGGGATATGCAGAAGTGACTGCTCTGATGGAGAAACTGCTGGAAAAAGACACTAAGTTTCATTGGACAGAAGATTGTCAAGGGAGTCTAGAAAAGTTGAAGAACAAGGTGGAAACAATGCTAATACTTGTATTTCCAGACTAGAAAAAATAATTCCATGTTCATGTCGACGCATCGTCTATTGCACTCAACATGGTACTGATGCATCTGGGTGAAGGAGCGATTGATCACCCCATTGCTTTCACTAGCAGAAAGTTATCAACTATAGAGAAAAATTATACCACAATGGAGAGAAAGGCTAGCGATGGTAAATGTGCTACATAAATTTAGTCATTATTTGTTGGATGGACATTTCAAGATGTACACTAACCATTCTGCGTTGAAATATTTGGTCAATAAGCCAGTGTTGGGGGGGGAGATCTGTTGGTGGCTTCTCCTCTTCCAGGAAATTAATTTTGAGATAATTGTTAAACCAGGTAGGTTAAATTTAGGACCAAATCATTTGTCAAGAATTGAGAGTGGAGAAGAATCTACTAGTGTGGATGATAATCTACCTAATGCGCAAATTTTTTCCATAACAATGTTCGATGATTAATATAAGGATATCATCCACTTTATGAGTACAGTTTATGCCCCAATTGAATTTACCACTGCATAGAAGAAACAGTTAGTAGTGTGAGTCGCAGATTTCAAGTTGATTGCTAGACATTTGTATAAAATGGGCCCTAATGAGATACTCCGATGTTGTGTTTTGGAGCATGAGCACCCGATGATATTAAGTGAAGCACATACTGGTTTCACAAGAGGCCACTATACAGGAAAAGTGATGGTACAAAAGATTTTGCAAGATGGACTATGGTGGCCCACCATGCATGCGGACACTCAAGATTATTGTCATAGTTGTGATATCTTTCAAAGAACTGGGAAGTCATCCCGAAGGGATGAAATGCTACTGGTGCCACAAATTACACTCCATGCATTCGATAAATGGGAGGTTGATTTTGTACGACCTATCAATCTGGTAGGAAAGCGCATAGGAGCACGCTATATCATCACTGTGATTGATTACCTCACCATATGGGAAGAAGCAGTGCCAGTAACGAATTGTACTACTACGAGTGTTGTAAAAAAATTATTTGAAAACGTTGTGACAAGGTTTGGATGCCCAAAAATTCTAATCAGTGACCAAGGTACACATTTTTTGAATCAATTAATCAAAGAGCTGACTGATGAATTCTAGATATAGCATAGCAGAACAACTCCATATCATCCTCAAGCGAATGAAGTTGTTGAAGAATTCAACAAGATTCCAGAAAATGCATTGACAAAGTTCTGCAATGCTCGAAGAGATGACTGGGATCAGAAGGTATCTGCAGTGCTATGGGAATATCACACAACATGTAAAAGTTGATAGGTCATACCCCATTCAGGTTAGTATATGGATAAGAAGTTATCATGCCTATGGAATATATTGTACCAAGTTTGAGAGTTGACGTGATCACATAAATGATAGATGTTGATGTTGTGGAAGAAAGATTGCTTCAACTAATACCCTTAGAAGAAGAATGTTTTGTGGAAGGATTTCACCAAAACGTTGAGAAACAAAGGAAAAAGTTATGGCATGATAAACACATTAAGGGCAAGCATTTTGAAGTTGGTGGCCTTGTTCTTATGTATGACAATAAATTTTGCAAGCATTCAAGAAAGTTTAAAACACATTGGTTAGGACCATATGTGGTCAAGGAAATAACTGAAGGAGGAGCAGCGAAGTTAGAGAAGCTAGATGCAATAGAGGTCAAAGGGCTCTTCAATGGGAGTCGACTGAAACCATACTTTGATAGCTATGACTGGTTGCATAAAAAAGAGAGAGAGAGAAAGAGAAATAAAGATGACCTAAAATGTATTAGTGCAGACTGTTAATTTTCCACAAAGAAAAGTAAAGTTGTGTAGAATTGGCTTCTGTCCAAGGTTAATATTCTGAAGTGAAGTCAAATGATATGTCGCAAGATGGGAACCCTTTTGGGTAGGGAAATGTAAGTCACAAGGAGTGCGACCAGCATTTTAAATGAAGGTAAATGCAAGTCATAGGGAGTGCAATGAGAAACTTGATAAAAAAAATAGAGAAAAATCCGACAGGACAGGTTGGATATCATTAATTTCCTCAATCCAATTAAATATAATGATGTTCTTTTTGGTAATGTCTAGATTTATGGACATAAATACCATTTAAAGTGACAGTTAATTGGTGGCATAACATAAAATTTTTGATATTAAGTTGGCAGTACGCCCATGTGCCTGAAAGGATGGATTCCTTTCTGACTAATTGTTTGCGCATGAGAAGAATGGATAGGAAAAATTGTTGCATACTATCACAATTCGTACAAAACGTTCCTTTCATTCTATTTGCAAGAACAAAGAGATATTGTGTCTGCAACCCTAGGAGCTTAAGCAAGTTGCATGTGGCATGGTCATTTCCATTTCTAGCATAAACACAGTCAAGTTTGATCCTGTATCACCCACCATAGTCATGGAAGATACACGGAAGATACGACCGGTTATGTCCCACCGCAGGAGGAGGCCCCACCAACCACTTAACAGGAGACACCAGCTACTTTCCAGAGCACTCCAGTAGTGAAGCTAAACCCTCTTAGTCCGTATGGAAAAGACAGACCAGGTCCATTCTAAACCACATGGGGAAAGCACACTGGTAACCGGAAGAGGAAGGGAAAACCAACAACGACCCCAGCACCACCCCCACCAGAGGATGAATATTTTGAGACAAGAAACTTGATGCCACCTTATATCCCACCAAGATGTACTATTACACCAAAAGTTAAAATCCCAAAGCAGACAAGAGCCCCGTTGATAGTGCCATTGGTGCCAAAAGGAGTAAACGTGTTGATGGATATCATGATGAACTTAAGGAAGTTGTCTTTGATGATCATGATATGAAAAAGCATAGAGAACTGGACTTCCAAACATACATGAATATTATACAGGACACACCCAACGCACCCAACTGATTTGTTGTAAAGGAATGGGATAGAGGATTGGACCACTCTGGCATACTATCGTTGTTATATATGCCACATTTTGGCTGCAACATCCCAATAAACACTTGTGTTAAGTAGTTATTGGTATTTTTTATCGTGGTTTTCTATGGATGGGAAATATTATACCTGTAGACGTTGAACTTATTGCAAGTATCAAAGGCCTACCATTCGTAGGAATGGACCCAACACCACTTCTCAAGAAGGATCAAGAAGCAACGACAACTACGCAGATGAAGGAAAAATATGATGTAGTAAGAAGATAAAGAGTATTTTAGATCGACTCCATTAATGATGATATCGTCCGCTTTGCTACAAAAGTGTTGGCCTTGAATTTACTACGCAATATGTATCTAGAGCAATGTACTTCGGGAGAAATTTTGCTCGTTGAACTCTGTGTAGAACGAGTTCAGTTTAATTGGTGTAAATTCTTGCTAAATGAGCTACTACAGGATGCCATTGACGTGCAGGAAAAGGGTAGGGAATTTCACTACTCATGGTTGTTAATTTTAATTTCATTTATAGCATGGTCTGACCCACCAAACTACCAAGGGGTAGATCTACCAGTGAACTATAGAGGAGCGAGATGCCATAACCTTTGGTTTGACAAGAAAAACAAGGCATGACAAATAGATAGTAATATTGAATTCTTTATGCATGGTAAATCCATAAGGAATCATGTAAAAGACATGTGCAGGTTAGATGACCAAACTGTTCGACGATTTCTCCAATTTGTTAGATTTCATATTGGTGCACACCATGTTAGAATGCAGTTGCACCAGGACCAGCAACGTCAAAGTTTTCCAATGAAATTCATAATTACATAGAAAGACGTTGAAGAAATTGTTGAGGATTGGTCGCAGGAATGGAGCATTTCAATGCTAGAGGATAAAATGCGGCAACAGGAAGAACTATTGCAAAAATAAAACCCACCATCAATCAAAGAAGGGAATAAAGAGGAAAACCCACTTGAGGATTTAGACTCAACAAAGAGTCATTCCCACTCAACCTCGACAAATCCAGAAATAGAAAAGGAAGGGGAAGAACCTCAAATGGAACAAGTAGAGTCCCGAAGGAAGAAAAATAAGATAAAGGCTGATAGAAATGAATATACCCTCAGCTTGGACACTAAATATGTGCAAATGATTAATGAGGAAATAGCTGAAGCTGTGCAAACAATCTTCAAAACCATATAGGAGTGACAGGAAGAGATTTCAAGTACAGTTATTGATATGCTCAAAGTTTTGTGTAAAGTGGTTGAAGATGTTAAAATTGCTATGGATTGTTCAGTGCCAACCATCGAGCCGTAGGACCCCCCAAAGAATTCAAATATGTAACCAACCGAAACAACAGTTCCAGTCCCACCAATAAAAGTGGAACTATTGGGAGGAGTTCTTGATCTAGGGACTCTAGAGTTTAACGTGGTTACTAGGGACATCATCTAGATAACCATAGAATTATCATTAATGAGATGGTTGAATTATACGCAATACAAAATGTTGTGGTTGCTGAAATAAAAGTGTGAGAATGTGCCTTGGTTAAGTAAGTGAATGCTGCAAACAAAATAATAAAGAATATGAAGCTAGTATTACAGGAACCTAAGCAAAAGATGAAAACATGGGAAGAGAACCATCAGAAAATTGACAAGGATGTAGCTCTAGCTTGTAAAAACTTTGTATAAGATGGAATAACAGAGGAAGAGGGTCCAGAAACCAAAGTTGCTCAACTTGGACAAATAACATAAAAAAACCAAAGGAAGGTCGCACAACTTGAAGAGAGTGTGCAACCAAGCACACCCCGGAAGTGTTGGAGGAGAGAGGGAAAGAAGCAAGTGAAGATGTGAAGAAAATAGAAGAAGCATAAAGGATGGGTGCAAATGTTGTCGACTAAGTCTCTCAAGTTTGGGAAGCAGTAATGGATAATGCGGAATCGAAGAAACTTTCCAAAGAATTGAAAACAGTGGAAGGAAATATTGCCCAGATAAAGAATGAAATGAAGTAGTTACCCTTAGCGTAGAAAATGGCTAAGGAAACAGAAATGAGGAAAGTGCAGTAGTAAGTAACAGTTTTGTGCACACAACAGTAGCATCGAGCATAAAAGGTGGAACAAATACAAGCTGAAGCAGAAAACGTTATAGGCATCCTTTAGTCTGTACATCAAAAGGTGCACGAAGCAGTGACATTAATAGAGAAAGTAATGTTAGGACACGTCAGTTCCAACCTTGTGAAGAAAACGCAGAAGGTAAAGAAGTACAACTAGAAGTAGAACAGGTGACAAAAATCTTGGAATATTTTCATGGTAAAGTCGACATAGTAATGAAGGGTAGGAATGGATTCGAGTGGCTCGAGACGAGACATAAGTGAGTGTTGGGGGCCTGTTGGGCCTAAGGAAAGGAAAGTAGAATTCATTTAGAATTATGCTTAAGTATGGAGAAGAACAAAAGAAGAAGAGAAAGGAGTTGCGACAAGAAAGAAGAAGAGAAAAGAGCTGCAACAGAGGAAACGCCAAAATAAGGATGAAGAGAGACAGAAGGGAGAAGCACCAAAATAAGGATGAAGAGAGACAAAAGGGAGCATCGCTAGAAGAAGGATGAAGAGTAAGAGAAGAGGGAAGATGCACAAAAAATAAGTAGTGCGACAGAAGGAAGGGATGCGAAAAGGAGAGATGTGACGGAAGACCAATACCAGAAGGCGTGCAAACGACATAACGGTTGGAAAATGACAGTGAGGCAAAATGGCTAGAAAGGGACAGGACATAAAGATTGTGGGTACAAGTTCAACTAGAGATAGAGGAAGCCATACATATGAAGATATTGTTGTAATTCATGTCATTATCATTTTTAGCCTACTTTTCCTTACTCTTGTGACCCAGGTTCAACAACAACATCAAATCAACAAAACACCCAAAGACATTGACCTGACGGAGCAAGCTCAGTTGGAAACACCTACGAGGCAGGCATAGTCTAACCCGAGATATCTTAATGTGTATCTTCCAGAACCATGTTTCCGAAGTCGGCGAGGGATTACATTCCCTTGATGCATGACCAAGGTGCTCGACATAGTTAGAAGGATGGAGTCTTTTACTACTCAACAGTGGTGCAACAATGCGAAACAGCCAATGTGTGACACAACCTTGTCCTTTTCAACTTAACCACTAGTGCAACTATGCGACGAAGCTGATTCCTTAAATGTAAATGACAGTTATGCACCTGTATTATAATCTTAATAGTATTTTAACATGAAATAATACCAAGTGCTCAACAGTGCTTTAGTCATTCTTTCATTCATTGCTTTTATAAACACTGTGACATTCATTCAAGCAATAACCATAAATAATGCAAGATAATAAAACATTCAACATTAACCGTTAAACATTCAACATTCATCAACACACGAAATAGTGTGGAAACCCATCTGGGAAAAACCACCAAGGTGCTCTTCATTTGGCATGAGAAATATATGGCACCTTCCAGTCTATGACTTACATATTATTTTGAGATATGTCTATTTAACTTAGACTCTTATTGCTCTCATGCTCTCTATTTTTATTCTTTTCTTCTATATACCCCTACTGATCCGCACACAGCCTGGATCGGCTCTTCTAATCTACTATTTGTGCACTTAGTTACAGAATGACTCTTACAGAATGGTCTTCACACATAGTTACAGATACACGACTCAATATCCTTCTACTATCATACTTCTCTCTGATCTCTTCTTACTATCCTCCGAACTAACTAGCTAACCCTTATACAGAATGAGTTCCTCCTATTTATAGTCATTACAAGACCACGCAGGGTCGACTGAGTACAGCTCAGTTATTACAGTAATAAGTATCCACAAAATATCTTCTTTTACATTCATGACAGACCATATTGGCTGCAAAAACATCCTTCATTACATTAATCGCAAGCCATAACTAGTGGTGGAAATGTCTTTCAGTCTTCCTGTACAGGTCATAACTAGCCACAAAAACTGTCCTTTAGTCTTTCACTGACTTGAATTCTTACAGTATTATGACCTGCTGCTTCCCATCCTTTACTCTTCTACACACCAATCTACCACTGACTAAAGGTCTGCTATTCCTTCATCACACCATTCCTCGTCACAACTTTCTTTGTTCTTCGCTTCCTTTTCTCCCTTTTCTTGCCTTTATTCTATCGTGTGCCTTCTTTTCCTCTCTGCGCCCGCGCTTTAGTTTCTTCCTTTGGCTCTTTCCTGGCCCTATAGGCCACCAACACTCACATGTGGCTCGTCCCGATCCACTAAGAAAACTTATGTCTTTGGTGTAGGCTCTGCCATGGAACCAACCTTGTCCCGAAATTCCTTCAAAATTCCTTCCACTCAGGCAACCTCTTGCGCTAGTTCCTCTTCCTGCTTGGCTAATTGTTCCACACGTTTAGACTAATATGTGATGACGGTCCTTCTTCCAATGACTGAGTGATAAGTTGGAGCTTTTGCTGTACAAGATGAATGAGCCCTGTAACTCTTTCGGCCTCAGTCTGTTGTGTCATTATTTCCTTGTTTCTTTTCTTCTCCTGGTCGCTGAGAGTTTTTACTTATTATTGTAGATGCTTCAGCTCGACAACCTTTGTAATCTTCTCTTTTATCAATAGCTTCTTCATGTCTTCCTTAACTGAGGTGATCTTCAAATCATCTTGTCATGCATCTTCCATGATTTTCTTTATGGCTTCATCTTCCAAAAGAAATTCCCATGTCGTAGAGACGGCTTCAATTGCTTCAATGCAGAGTTTTTATCCTTGCTTTATTCTCTTAATAGCCTTAGTTGTTGTTTTCTTGCTCTCTTCGAGCATCTCAGGAGGTGTGCTTGGTATCTGCTGCATCTTAAGCTCTTCGACCTATTTTCTTAGGTTTGTAGCAATATTGGATATTCATGTTACCTTTGTGGCCATATATGCATCTTCCTGACCTTATTCCAAAGGGAACTCTCCGACTGCATCTTTGATGGCTTCATCTAGTGCAAGCCTGCTATAGTCATATGCTCCGATCTCTTGCTCTTTTTTGCGAAGGAGTGCCTTGCAAATTTTCACCTTCCTTGCTTTCTTTGTAGCCTGGTACGCAAGAGCTTTTCCCGGATCTTGATTTCAGTCGCAATGGCATGATGAATACCATAGAACTCGGCCAATGCTAGTTTGGAAAGTTCTAGCATCAGCGTCCCCATCACTTGGATCACATCATCAAACTCCAACGTTCCTATTTTCGCTGCTTGCAATCAGGCTTCTATCTTCATCGACGGAAACAACAGTGGTGTTACTAATGCATAATTTGGATCCATGCCATAAGTCTCAGCTTCAACTTTTCTTTTTACTTCATTGATGGCCTCAATGAGCGTGTTTATATGCTCTGTCATTTTGTTAGTCAGTCACAGCTACTTTTTCCCTGTGCATTTAATACTAGACTTCGCAACCTCTAGGATTGCGTCGGACAACAGGATTATGTCCTCCTCAGCTAAGCTGATGTTGTTGTCCGATTTTTTTGCTTTTCGCTTCTTATGATGTGCATGAGGCTGGTCCTTCTACTATTCTCTGTGGATTTTTTTCACATCCTCGTCAGTGGGTGTTTATTCTCCATCATCCTGTTCATAGCCATGATCATTGTCATCATATTATGAACTCAACGACTAGCTACCTTTACCATTTCCCCCATCATTCCCTTTCCATCATCTTGGCCATCTCCCTAGCCATTCCCTTGGTCGTTTCCTCCTTGGTTATCTCCCTAATTCATTTGCACGTTGACCGGGAAGCACCATTCCTCAGGAAAATCCTAGATGGTCGCTTCCACATCTGAGTCAGTAATCTTGAAAAGTGTCGGGTGCACTTGCTTCGTCGGATCCTGCCACGGCTCCAGAACAATGTTATGGACACCCTCCTGGAAGTTTATAAAAGATCAATATTTTTGGACTGTCATAGTGCACATTCTATGCTGGTGTTTTATGACTTCTCGTAGTGCCTCCACATGTAGAAAGAACTCTATGTTATTGTCTTTCTGTCAGAGCTTTTCTTCTTTGTCCTCCCAGAGGTTTTAATACTTCGCACCATGGAAAATTACTGTGACATCCAACGGCTGGTAATCTAGTGGGTTGGACCAAACAATAAAAGAAATTAAACTAAGCAATTAGGAGTAGTGAAACTTGGCCTTACTCTCCTCATGCGCCTGCTCGGTGTCCTCTAACAGCTCATTCAATAGATACTACGACCAATTGAAAATCATGCCTTTCGTGCAATGCTCTTCTAGCTCCACCGTCCCGGCGGTGCACTTAGTAGGTCACATCTTGTGAATAATCTTGCAAGATAAAATCTTTGAGATGAACCTCACCGTGTTGTCAGTTATAAGGGAAATGAGGAATCCTCTATTTGCGCGATGGAGGTCATATTTCTCCTTTATCTTCGTCACATCCCTGTTTGCACGTAGATATGGGCCAGGGTTGTGTCCATGGCACGGGAGACCCGTTATTGTCAAAATGAGCTCGACATCGACAAGATAGGGTCAATCGAGCCATAAATAACCTCCATGGAAGCAGACAAGGAGCTGTTTTACATATGTGCTCTCCTGCTTTCTTCGAACAAAGGGTAGCATGAGCAGTAAGTTAAGTAGGACTATGCTTTCTATACCTTGAGCCCATTGCATTGGAACTACCAACTGCAGCTTAGGAGGGATGGTCAACAGTGTGATCATGTAGTTATTTCTCTCTAGGTCCACTTGCTTCCTCATATCAGTATCTTCAAACTGTAACTTCACCAGTTTCGGGATTATGTTCATCAACAGCGTCACTCCCGTAGGGATATGGGGTGCAACCAAGGAGGAGTGTGCTTTCTTCAAAATCTTCACCTCAGGTGCCTCTGCTCTCCTTGGCTGAACATATGGCAGTAGTAGGTTCCACTCCTCTATAGTGGCATTTTCGTCTATTCGCAGTGGCAAAGCCGGTGCATCCTTAGCAGGTATGTCCTCAGTGGCCTTATTCTTCTTTGATAACTTTGGTACCCTGACCTGAGGTGCTGATGATTCTGGGATGTCCCTCTTCAAGAAAAATGGTTGTGGACCTATAACTGGTATATCAACTAGTGTAATTTTGAACCGGGGTCGAAGTAGAGATCGAACCAGGGGCCAAAATAGGGGTCGAGCTGGCCATAGGAACTATCTATGGGTTTTGTCACACCATCGTTTCTAGTTCTTATTCTCACAGTTGTACTTCCAGGGACATAATTTCTTCTTCTATTGGGCAATGTGACGCTCTTGTAACATCGTACTTCTCACTGGTATTGGAAATGGAAATGACCATTAGCTTCGGCTCTCATAATTACAAGCTCTGGTTCGCTTTCTTCTCTCTTTTCAAGTAAAAGGATTCTTGTCGATGAAGGCTCATATTTATAGGGATGTGATCATCCTATATGTGATCATTTGATGGAAAATTGACATCTTGTCAATCACATGAGATTCCCATTCAATGCATTCCAACATTAATTCATGTACTCGAGTTCTGATCTGTACTTGTCAGTGCAATTATGGCGACGATGATGGATGCAATTATGGCGACGATGATGGATGAGACTAAAAAGTGCGATGCCATTCTATTCGGACTTGTCGAATTAATGACACCTCATTTTCATAACCGCCTAAATATTTTTGGGTATCTAGGCTTTAATGACGACCAACTGTCATTCCCGCTCTTATTGCGATTTACATGCTTCTGTCGCAGACGTGCGACAAAACAATTTCCTTTCCTCTTCTCTCTCTTTTTTTTCATATATTCCTTCCTTACCCGAGCATGTCATGGCCATCATAGTAAGGTTTCAGGAGGCTTCCATTTATCATTCATGCTACTGGCATTCCATCTATCTTGTGCAATTTCACTACGCCTGCGTCATTGATATGTGAAACCACATATGGCCCTAGCCAATGCGTCTTTAGTTTTCCTGGATGCTTCAAAAATTTGTTGTTGTACAACAAAACAAGTCCTATGGCTTTGAAACTCTTAGTTATGATATGGATATCATGCCATGCTTTCTACCTTTACATCTCTATGTTTTGATGAAATCCTACGATGAAGCGTTCTTCTTCCATCTGAATGAGCTCCGACAGCCTTTGCTCAACGACATCTACATCTATCATTTCTGTCAGTGCAACAATTATTAAGCTACGCACAATATACTCCATCGACACAAAAAATTCATGTCCATACACCAGTTTGAATGGATTTTTCCCTGTCAGTTGCTTGCAAGTCATGCGGTATGCCCATAGCATAGCTGAAACTTTCTGATCCCAATCATCTCGACACACGTTGCATACTTTGGTTAATGCATTCTCTAGGATCTTGTTGAACACTTCAACCATTCCATTCATCTCAGGATGATAGGGTGTCGTCTTTCTATACTGAATCTGGAGCTCTATAGTAATCTCATCAATCATTTTGTTAACAAAATGCGTACCTTGGTCACTTAGCAGAATTTTCGGGCAGCTAAATCTAGTTACCACATTTTCAAATGAAAAATTCCTCGTAGTCACAGCAATGCAATCCTTAACAGGTGTAGCTTCATCCCATCTTGTTAAGTAGTCCATCACAGTGATAATGTAGTGCGCGCTAGTCCTTTTCCTTGGCGGACTAATAGGATCCACAAAATCAACTGCCCATTTATCAAATGATTGAAGGGTTATCAGCGACGCAAGCAGAATCTCGTCGTGTCTCAATGGTTTTCTTGTCCTCTAGAAAAAATTGCAGTGCTGGTAGAAGCTCTTAGTGTTCCTATGTATGGTTTTCCACCATAATCCATCTTGCAATATATTGCACACAATTTTCTTTCCAGCGTAGTGTCCTCCTACAACACCAGAATGTGCTTCAATCATTACGCAATGTCATTCATGGTCAAAGACACACCGTCACAACATTTCATTGGGGCCCATATTGTATAGGTGTCCAGGGATCAATGTATAATCAGCAGCCTTGATGACCAAATGTTTCTTCTGCGCAGTGGTGAACCCTTCAAGCGCATAGCATGTGCTTAGGAAGTGGATGATAGCATTAAAATCCTTATTCTGATCATCAATCATGGTGACTGCAAACAGTTGTGCGTTGTGCAAGTTATCCTCCAGACTAGTTGGTTATTCACCACTTTCTATCCTCGACAAGTGATCGGTTCCCACATTCAGTCGACCAGGTTTAACAATGACTT
Organism: Pseudotsuga menziesii; assembly: GCA_001517045.1. Lineage (NCBI taxonomy): Eukaryota > Viridiplantae > Streptophyta > Pinopsida > Pinales > Pinaceae > Pseudotsuga > Pseudotsuga menziesii. The sequence continues at coordinate 127,859 of LPNX010509333.1, forward strand.
CAAAGTCAAATTCTTGAAATAGGAGGAGCCATCGATAGATATTCCTACCCAACAATTGCTTGTTGACCAGGACCTTTTAATTTCAAATGATTAGTGTACATTTTAAAATGTCCACCCAACAAGTAGTGTCGGAATTTCTGCAGTGCATAGACCATGGTGAGGCCTTCTCTTTCTATCATAGTATAATATTTCTCTGTTGTTGACAGTTTTCTGCTAGCAAAAGCAATAGTGTGGTTAAATGCACCCTCACCTGGTTGTGTCAATACTATGCCAAGCGTGATAGAGGACGCATCGACATGAACATGGAACTGCTTCTTCTAGTCGGGGAATACTAATATTGGTGCGGTGGCCATCTTGTTCTTTAATTTATCCAAACTTTCCTGACAAGCTTCCATCCACTAGAACTTCGCATCTTTCTTCAACAGTTTCTCCATAGGTGTAGTTATCTCTGCATATGCTCTGATGAATTTCCTATAGTAGCATGTGTGTCCTAGCACTGATATGAGTTGCATGACTGATGTAGGTGGTGGAAAATCAAGGATAATTGCAACTTTCATTGGGTCGACCAAAATTTCATCGTGACACACGACATGTCCCAACAACATACCAAATGGTGCGCAAAAAATACATTTCTTTGAATTAAGCACAATCTGATACTGGCTATAGCGGCCCAGAATCATGCATAGACTCTTAATATGGTCTCTTACTAAACCAAACACAGTCCAATCATCAAAGTAGACCTTAAGAAATTTATGTATGAAATATTTAAAAGCACAAACTACTATTCTAGAAAAAATAGCAGGTGCATTCTTGAGTACAAAGGGCATTACCGTATACTAGAAGCATCCCCATTCTATGATGAAGGTCTATTTGTGTCGATCCTCCTTCATGATTCTAACTTGGTGATAGCCAGAGAAGCCATCGGTGAATGAATACATCTCTTATCCTCCGATGCTTTCCAGTACTTCATCTATGAATGGTGTTGGGAATCGATCATGCATGCATGCATCATTCAACTTCCTTAGGTCAACACAGATCCTTACTTCGCCTATTGTCTTCTTGTCCTGGATCACTATAGGGCTGATCTATTCTGATTCCTCAACAAGTTCAACAATTCCTGCATCGAGCATGCGATCCAATTCTGCTTTTTCCTTCTCTTTATACCTTGGATTCAACCTATAAGGTCATTGTTTGAATGGTTTAGCATATGGTTTGAGGGGTATTTTCATCTCTCCCAGATCTCCAACTATTCCCTTCATCTTTGAGAAATTGGTAGGGAATAGGTCCTGAAACTCATGCAGTAGGTTTATGATCTTTGATACTATCTCATCATCCCAATAATCTTCTATATTGACGAACTTCGGGTTCTCCGGCAATCCAATGTTAACTTTCTTGATTTTTAGCAGCTTGAGGAACTAGTGGCTCTAAATACCACTTCACGCGTACCCTCCAACTCTGGTATGTTTATGTTAGTTGGATCATCATCTAGTTTCCCAGCTAGATTATAACAATCCATCCATTGATGTATGTTCATGCTGCACTGGTGGGAACTCGTCACTTCGACAAGGATTTCAGTGAATATCCTTTCCTTAATCGCTTGAAGCGTGGCTCAACTGTCAACTGCTCATCAGAAAATACAAAGGTGTGCGTGAACTTTCTAACCACCTTGTCCCATTCCTAAGTTCCTTGTCACAACTCCATGGATGCATACCAACTTTTGGGTGTCATTTCCAACGTGTAAATGAAATTATGGACCCATTCTTATCGCAGGTATTCTGCAAATGCTATGTGACACTGATTAATGTGCTTGACAAGGTTTGACAACCCTGTTTACTTCTGACTCACAACGATGATCGTTGTAAAGGAAAATGTCCTATGGCTAGGGTTTAAGAGGCCATCAATGTACTGGGGTTGAAAGAGAGATGCACAATGTTCAGCAAGTATATATAAACAAGATTCAGAGATGAGAAAGGTCCAAACCTGACTAACCAAAGGCCGGTCCAAGCTTTCTCTTCAATCCTCTTCTTGCTCCTCTCGCTCCAAGAGACCTACAAAACAAGTTATACCTTCCTCAAGCCATTATGACCACATATAAGACAATGATAATCAAATGAATATGAAACAATGATCTGAATAACATTATAATATGATCATAAACAGAGATTCAATCACACATTGAACAATAATTTGGGAAGAAGAAGGACATCATATCTTTATTAATCTTGAAAACAAGTACAAGTATACCTTCTCTTCAAGTTTGGCACCTCACGAAACCTTGATCTGGTTCTGCAGCTTCTCTTCTCCAAAGAACTCAGCCTCCAAGCTCTGCAACACAAGGGAAAGACCTCCAGGGCAAAGGTGTGGGCAAAGAGAGTCCCGATTCCTCCAGCATAACAATGCAAAAATTCAAGTCCACCCTCATAGCTTTTCCTACCTCTATTTATATGGGTGAAATAAGGTAGTTTCGCAAGTTAAAGAGGTTACAGCAGTTAAAGAAATTAAGTTAAATGACTTAACTAACTTCAAATTAACGCGTGTTTTTGTGTTTAAATGCTAAGAGACACATTCGTGGGTATGTAGTAGAGCAACCCGTGAATTATTCGCGACTATGTATAAGGGCAACCCGTGAATACATAGATTCGCGACTTGGTACAAAGGAGACCCGCGAATGACCCGCGAGTTGTATAGAAGGATAGTCGCGAATACATCCTAACATGTAAAAAATGGCAAAGTAATTAGCTGGATAGAGGCAGAATGTATTTCATAATAAGCCAAGCTATAGTGTTCTGGGAAAACCTCAATCCATAGATGTCCTTTTGTGTGCCAACATGAGGAATGTCGAGACTCAGACGGAGAGGTGCCAATCTGGTGTATAACAGATGCCCCCTAATGTGTGAGGTTAGAGGGGAAGACGATAGCCGAAATACATTATAAAGGAAACAGCTGAGTATGGAGACAGTAGAGAATCCAAGATCAAAAGGCTCGAGTGAAAGTACCTGTAAGAGAGATAAATGTTAGAAAAACTGATCTCTGGGACATACACGTCCATATACAAAACATCGCCATAAAGATACAGGTGGATCCAACATATGTATAACTGATGAAACTATCATGGTCGCTCAATATGCAAAAAGGCACCATATCAAATCTAAAGGATCCATGGCCACAAATGAACAAGGTGGATCCATACTCAACAGTCGATCATAGCCATAAAAATACAAGGTGGATCTATGTCTCAGTAAAATGTCATATAAAGTATAACAAGGCCTTGCGCAACTTGGGCAATAGCAAAAGATGACAATGCTATTGTCGGCCCCAAGGTCTTCAATCCAAACCACCCAAAAAAGGTACGAATCCTAACCATGCGAATAAAGGAGATGAAGTCGAACATGGAGGAAACCGTTTGATTACCGGTCGATAATGAGAACCGTTAACAAACGCGAGGGAAACCACCATTAATGAAAATGGTCCCCAAGGTACCTAGTACATTCTAACAAGTGTGATTACAAGGACTTGAAGTAGAACACTTGAAGAATCCATCGAGTAGGATACATTAAGGTATCCCCACTACCCAAAAGCAAGGGAAATTGCCATTGAGGACAACAATTCCCAAGGTACTGTCATAAAACTCTAAATCTCGTCCCCAGAGCAAGATGTGTTGCAGTCGATAGGAAGAGATCCATTGGAAGGAAGGCATTAAGGCATCCTTCATCATCCAACACGAGGTAAGTCAAAGACTAATTGGATCTAGAATTGGTACTGAATTTCACAAAAAGGACCACTGAAGACATGATGTAATGAACTGATACTAGGGAATGGCCGACACAAAAGGTCAAGGCAACTGCAAAATGGCTGACAAAGGTTTAATCCTTGAACAGTAAGCACGACACAAAAGTGACTTAGGCATCTTTTGACACAAAAGGACCAATGAAGCAAATCTGCAATGTAGGAGACATTGACAGATTCCCCATATAATTGGAAAAGAGACCAACTGGAGGAGTAAGAAAACTCTGAATCAGGATAAAGTCAAAAGACTAAGACCCAACGGTTGATAGACTCAAAACTGGTGCTTTGTTCAAGGAAACAAGACTTGCTACCAAGATTTAAAAAGACATGGAAATAACCCTCCCCTTCCCTTCTTTCTTGTAAAGGTTTAATGAGTCCAAGAAAGCAAACTCGGGACCATCTTCATTTTTTGACAAGCTCAAAGAAAAGAAAGAAGAATGCTTGATAAGGCACTAATTCGTGGATTTTACGAGCCCGAACTAGTACATGCTCGACCGTGTTTTCATAGTTTAGAGAGTCTGAAAACTCCAAAGAAGACTCCAAGGGGTCCTTTTTCGTACAATTTAGTCTCCTGAGGCCGAAAAAGTATAAAACAAACCAAAGAAGAACTCTCTTAACTTCCGAAGAAGAAAAGGTGCACCTTTTTTGTACTTAGTCAGGAAGGTCCGAAAAAGGTTAAATTACCACCTACCCAATGCTCCTTCAAAAGTAGCATATACAGCCTGAGTTTTACAAGTGTGAAGGAAAACAAGATCACTCGGAAAGATCCATTTGATTACAAGTAATGGGGCTTACAACAATAAACTCGATGCTTTGTTATTTAAGGTTTAACGAGCATGACAAAGACATAAAGTACACTCGGAATCTTTTTCATGTTTTGGTCGAGAGCACGAAAAAGAGAAAACTAAGCTCATACCGGGGGTTCCTTTTCCGTAAGTTTAGTCCCTCAGGTCCGGAAAAGAGATAAACCTATGCCTGAGAATACTCTTCTCAATTCAGTAGAAAAGAGAGGGATCCTTGCTCGTATTATTCCACGTGATCCGAGAAAGTGATAACCTACCACCAATGTGGATGCCCATTCACATATTCTTAACGAGCCTGAACGAACAAGTTTACTCGGCAGTCAAGTCTATTTTGAGGAGTTAGACTTGGGCCTAAAGAAACTCAAAATCTTCCCTGTGAAGTTTTAACAAGTCCGAAAAAGTTAACTCGCGGCCTCCTTACTGTTTTTAATGAGCTCGAAGGAGAGCATAAAGAATGCTCTAAATGCGAGGAGACGAGTGTCATAAACAGGTGAAACTAGTTCCAAGCGCAAGGAACAAACCTATGCATAATGCAAGGAAAGTGAGCAAGATAAGGACACTCAGGGAACGTCTCCTCAAGGTAAAGGGTGTCAAGTTGCAAAGGTAAAATGATACAAGGCTAGGTGGCAATGAGAACAAAGATGAGGGCTTATACAACGATCTAAAAGCGTGGAAGCCGGCATCAGGATCATAAGCGTGAGCAGGGCACATGCAAATGCAATTACAGCTTGAACAACAAGGTGAGACCAATAAATAGTTGTGAATCCAACTAAGAATCCTGTCTACAAGAAACAACAGCATCAGAATCATATTCAAAAGAAAAGATCCAATGCGGGTCACTTTGGAAGAAACAAATGTGACTTTGCTATCTTCTATAAAAGGGAAAGTCAAGGTAGAATCAATTGAAGAAGATTCTATAGAACCAAGGCTTGAGGATTTATAATCAGTAAAATTGACCTCAGAAGGAGAGCAAAAATCAACAAGGGAGATAGAGTCTGTAGGAACAAACTCAATATCCAAGGAATCAAAAGATTCATAAGAAAAATAAAACTCATCAGGATCACTGACTTGCTGTTCAAAGAAAGAGTCAAGAGACTCAACAAGACCAACATAAGAAGAAAATCCAGGCTTACTAGGAAAATCAGGGTTAGACTTAGTCACAATTGAACCAACATCCAAAAGAAGGTCAGACTGTATTAAAGACTCTAGGAAGACTTCATCCAAAGGAAGGAGATCATCCGAGATAGGACACATGTCTAAACTTTCAAATGGATCAACAGAGTGGAGATTAGGCCCCACAGTCTGTATAGGATGACTCACCTGATCAACTGCTGGGACCAAGTCCTGAGAAGGTAAGCATGCAAACAGAGGTTGCTTCTCAATAGCAATTGAACATAAAGGACAAGAGGCCACATAGTTCACCTGTGGTGGGGTGGTGTCTATAGAAACACTGGGAATCAATAAAGGAAAGGCCTGGTCTCTAGTTGGGTCAAGAGACGGATCAAGAAAATCCAACTGATCGATAGTGACAATTTCTTCACCATGATTAAAGTACATCACACGAAATAATGTTGACACCACATCTTGCATGGCATAGACATAATCATGTCCAAGGAGCATATTAAAGTCCAAGGGGTCTTCTATCACCATGAAGTCAACTAAGACGGTCTTCCCACCCAAAGTAACAGGTGTTTGAGCAAGAATTCCCAAGGCTAAACAAGTTCTTCTATCAAATGCCAGTAACTGACTAGTAGTCGACACAAGGCTGGGAGATCCCATACCTCGCCAAGCATGAGCAAACAAAATACTAACTGAGGCTCCTTCATCGACAATACAACGAGCAATCATGTAAGGTTCAACTTTGACCTTTATCTGGAAAGGTGCATGGGAAGGAAGGGGCGGCTCAACTAGGCTATCCCAATCAAAGGAAGCAATCCGAGGGCTTGGTGGGGTTTGATCCAAAACAAGTTTAGTGCCCCCTTGTTCAGTAAAATATGAACTGGCAGTGAAGAAAATGTGACTAGTAGACACTTCACTCTCCAAAGGAAGAGTGGGATTGATCGATAATGGAAACGATTCAACCGCTTCATGAAAATCACTCTCCGAAGGGAGAGTGGGATTGACCAAATATGACATTGGTTCAATCACATTAGGATCACTCTCTGAAAGAAGAGTGGGATCGACCAAATCTGAGATTGGTTTGACCACTTGATCAACCGAAGGTTGAGTAGGTTGTTGAGAAACTATAGGGTGTTCAAGAGAAGGAAATCTTTGAGTCTTGGACCACACTCTTCGTACCTCTGGGATAGCAGGGCATAGATGATTAAGATGATCTCCCTTGCATAGCACACAAGGGAACTTAAGATGATGCTTCAAATGACCAGTTTTCTCAACTGAGTCAACATGACTAGCAGTGGCTGACTGTTTGCTCTCAACATGACAAGCAGAGGATGAGAGTTTGCCCCCAGCGTGAACTACAGAGGCTGAGTGACTGGATCCAACCTCACTAAGAGAGGCTGGTTGTTGAGAGACTTCAGGATGTTCAAAAACGGGAGGACCATGAGCCCAAACTCTTCACACCTCAGCAATAGAAGGGCATTTATAAGTAAGGTGGTCTCCCTCACAAAGATTACAAGGAAACTTGGGCTTATGTTTTGAACAGATAGTCTTTTCAACGGTGTCAACATGACTCCCAGTGGTTGACAGATTTTTTTTAGCGTGTACCACAGAGGCTAAAAGACTTCCCCCAGTGTAACTTGCAGAGGTCGAGAGACTGGGTCCAACATGACTTGCAGAGGTTGGATGGGAACCATCAACATGAACAACAGAGGCTAAATGGTTAGGATCAACATGCTTTGCAGCAGTTGAGTGTGTGCCCCCAGCGTGAACCACATAGGCTGGGTGGATGGATCCAACTTGAACAACAGAGGTTGGATGGGGAGGTTCAACTTGAAAACTAGAGGTTGAACGAGTGTCTTCAGCATAAACAACAGAGGTTGAGAGACTGGATCCGACATGACCTGAAAAGGTTGGAAGGATCCTACCATCATAATCGACAAATGCTAGATGGTGAAGATCAACTTGACTTGCAGAGGTTGAATGGGTAGGTTCAACTTGAAAACCAGAGGTTGAACGGGTGCCTTCAGTGTGAACAACAGAGGCTGAAATACTGGATCCGACATGACCTGGAAAGGTTGGAAGGATCCTACCATCATGATCAATAGATGCTAGATGGTGAAGATCAACTTGACTTGCAGAGGTTGAGTGCTTAGATCCAACATGACCCCCAGAGGTTGGATAGGTGCCCCCAACATGAACAACAGAGGCTAGGTGGTGAGGTTCAACTTGAATTGCAGAGGTTGAACGGGTGCCCCCTTGCTTATGTGATTTCTTCCTATTCCTCCTTCTTTTACTCCTTTTAGACTGCCGGTTATTAGTATCAGTACTTTCACCGCATGAGGTAGAAGGAGGAGGAGAATCAACTACAGGTGAAGGGGAAGCAGTGTTTTAATGCCCTTGATATATGGAGCTTACTTGAGAAGCATCAGGAGCATTCAGGATAGTTGGAGTGGAAAACAACCACACCGGTAGCCCTAAGGTGAATCCCGAAAGATTCAAGGTGGCCATCAAGGGAACACCAACATTCCCTGTGAGAGGAATAGGACAAGGAGCTCCCATCATGGGGATCTCTTGGTTGGTGTTCAAAGGGGTGCTAGCCATAGTTTCAAAACTAGAGACAAAGTCTGAGGTTGATAAGCAACCAAAATTACAAAGCATACACCTAAAGGCACACTAAGTACAGACAAACCACACAGCACTCACTAAAAATTCCTAAAGCCCAACAGATAAATAGGTATAAGATGTACTTTCCAGAAGAAAGCTGATAGACAGTTACTTGGCATCCCTGTAGATTTTCTTAGGCACAAGCGGAGGAACCACCCACCACCCTCCTGCACTTTCCACAAGGGTTACCTTCCAAGCCCGTCCAAGGTCAACCAGAAATAACCTTCCGGTGTACTTGTGTATGAACCCTAGATGTCAAAGAGACTAGAGGCTACCTTAACTAAATTGATAGTCTGGGGGGACAGTCGTCAGCCGAACTTGTACGCATGGGCAGGGTAGCTGAGCCCGAAACTCTGTCTAGGACAGAATCCCCAGATGCGTAAAAGTCCTGGATTACATTTTGACAAGGATTCGGAGGGTTATCTCCTCTGTCCAAGCCTCCACGCGGCCTAGTGCTTAACTCTCGTTTGAGAGGAGCTTCCCAGATACAATCAAAGTAGAAAAGGATTTACCTAGTGATAGGCCAACTACGTCTGAATTTAACACTTGTGGGGAGTTTAAACTCCCTAGCCCACAAGTCTAGCCCAAGCTAGTTGGTGTATGACCCTATAAAATAAAACTTACTAATAATTTTAAATTATATCGTTTATTTTAAGGGCTGTTTTTTAGTTAGAGGGTAAATGGCATGAAACTTATGTGGTGTTTTGACTCAAAATTGAAACAAAATGACTAAGCAAAGAGATATGAAATGCAAAAAGAAAAAACTATTCTCTTTATATTTTCAAATAGAAACTTGAAAACCACAAAAGAACAAACTCTTTTATATTTAATTTTTTCAAAAACAATGATATGCCATGCAATCTAGACTAAAAACCTAATCTACATGCATATAAAGCAAACATATGTTTTTGTCTTTTTCTTTTATAAATGCAAAAGAAAAATCATCCTATCAACTAATGCAAACAAGTACTGTAAGCAAAGCAAATAGACAACTACTCTACTCCCCACAAACAAACTCTAGGTCTCCCTAAAGTTAGATATCAAGCTCACTTGAAAAGAAGGCTTATAAAAGTGAACAAGCCAACAAATTTGGAATGACGAGACTGAGCAAAAATACTGACATAAACAAAGGTCAACAAGTCCCAAGTATCAATCTAAACCTACAAACAAAGGCTGCTCAGTACCTTGTCCAACAAGGTCAAACCAAAGAAAGAGGTGAGGGGGGAGGCAGGAAAAACAAGTTCTTTTTAATTTTCTTTTATAAATGCAAAAGAAAACTACCTACAAAGCAAAGGTATGTAGATAACAAGAACAAGGCAAAAGGAACTCTGCTAAACAACCACCAAACAAACTCTAGAATGCCCTAAAGTCAGTATAAAACCTAGCTGGAAGGAAGGCTTGTATAAAAGACAAGTCTACTATCTTGGCAAGGTGAAGTTAATCAACAAAAGAAGAAGGAAACCAACACCTACAAGCTTCTGAACTTAGACAAAGATCACTAATAGAGGTTGACCAGAAACATACGCCAAAAATCAAAACAAGCACAGGAGGTGGAGGAAGAGCAAAGAACAACCCAAATGCTATAAAAGGCTAAAACTCTAGCATGCACCTAAGATACACTAGACTTGAGCGAACTTGAATCAAATAAACTGTATAAAAGCAAAGAACTGAAACACACAAGCTAACAGAACCAAAAGACAACCAACTAAGGAAGGCTAGGAACCCTAGCTTGGGTGCAAGCAATGACAAGAATCACTGCAGGCTTACAAAGGCAAGTGAGAATCAGCCACTGTCAGAAGACAGACTGAAAAAATAGAGCCCAAGATCTTGAACACGGGTCTAAACAAAGACACTTTAACCTACAACCCAAACCGGCCAAAATACTTCAGCATACAGATAGTAAACAATCCAAGCAAAAAGGCTCAAAGGGATTCCAAAAAAGCGCAAACTGTGATCAACAAAGGCACCCAGACAGGCCACACAGCATTTATAAATAAAATCCACTCAGAAACAAGGATTACCCAAAGCAAAGACCAAGCAAACTTTAACTTTAAAAATCCCCACTTCCAGGAGTATTCGCGACTGTCTATAAGGGCAGGTCGCGAATGACTCGCGACTGTTCAGTGAAGCAACCCGCGAATACAAGACTGTATTCGCGACTGTCTAGAACAACAACTCGTGAATAGGTAGAAAAATCCCAAAAAAGGTCAAAAACTACCCAAAGAAGGCAGGGGAAGTGTGTAATCAGACTGGAAAGGTGTTCCTAAGTGGTAAAAAGGACTTGAAATAATGCAAAAACTGAAAAGAATCAAGAGAAACCCCAAACAGACAAGGCTATCCCCAGCGGAGTCGCCAGTTTTGTTGTAAAGGAAAATGTCCTATGGCTAGGGTTTAAGAGGACATCAACGTATTGGGGTTGAAAGAGAGATGCACAATGTTCAGCAAGTACATATAAACAAGATTCAGAGATGAGAAAGGTCCACACCTGATTAACCGAAGGCTGGTCCAAGCTTTCTCTTCAATCCTCTTCTTGCTCCTCTCACTCCAAGAGTCCTGCAAAACAAGTTATACCTTCCTCAAGCCATTATGACCACATATAAGACAATGATAATCAAATGAATATGAAACAATGATCTAAATAACATTATAATATGATCATAAACAGAGACTCAATCACACATTGAACAATAATTTGGGGAGAAGAAGGAAACCATATCTTTATTAATCTTGAAAACAAGTACAAGTATACCTTCTCTTCAAGTTTGGCACCTCACGAAACCTTGATCTGGTTCTGCAGCTTCTCTTCTCCAAAGAACTCAGCCTCCAAGCTCTGCAACACAAGGGAAAGACCTCCAGGGCAAAGGTGTGGGCAAAGAGAGTCCCGATTCCTCCAGCATAACAATGCAAAAATTCAATTCCACCCTCATAGCTTTTCCTACCTCTATTTATATGGGTGAAATAAGGTAGTTTCGCAAGTTAAAGAGGTTACAGCAGTTAAAGAAATTAAGTTAAATGACTTAACTAACTTCAAATTAACGCGTGTTTTTGTGTTTAAATGCTAAGAGACACATTCGTGGGTATGTAGTAGAGCAACCCGCGAATGATTCGCGACTATGTATAAGGGAAACCCGCGAATACATAGATTAGCGACTTGCTACAAAGGAGACCCGCGAATGACCCGTGAGTTGTATAGAAGGATAGTCGTGAATACATCCTAACATGTCAAAAATGGCAAAGTAATTAGATGGATAGAGGCAGAATGTATTTCATAATAAGCCAAGCTATAGCGTTCTGGGAAAACCTCAATCCATAGATGTCCTTTTGTGTGCCAACATGAGGAATGTCGAGACTCGGACGGAGAGGTGCCAATCTGGTGTATAACAGTGATTTCTTCGTCGAATCTAACTTCCGTCAATTTTTTGCACTGTGCCCATTCTGATATGGATTTATTATGTGTACCCCAACATCTAGCGGGCGTAGCCTTCAGTACATATTCTAATGCAAACAAGCATTATGGTTCTATTACCAATCCTTCAAACTCACTGAGGAATTTCGCAAGATTAGGTAAGCCCTCATATGTGGGTATCTTCCTCGACTGATTCTCCACTCATCACACAAACCTAGTAATCCTAGCACATATCCACATAAAGACTTCATGCAATATGTTCTACCAGTTCTCCAAGGCCTCTCTTGAATCTGATGTGCATGAACTAGCACTCCTCTAGCTCAGGTTTCCATCCGTTGTCGAGTTTACATAATCATCTTTTAAGGTGCTAACATTATAAATATGGTCTAGATAGTCACCCTGTCCTTCACTATTGATTGGTTTGACATACCTATGTCCCTCTAGTGGATCAATGGGAGAAACTAACCTCATCTCATCATCCTTGAATGAGAAGATTCTTTTCTTGAATTTTATAATGGTTTGATTATATATGGCCCAATCTATCCCCAGAAGCGCAGGATATGGGTTCGTGTTGTCAACAATGTTGATGACTTCAAATTCTATGAATGTGTGCAACCCCTCAATGTCAATAGGGATTTGACTTAGCCTACCAATTGGTAGGACCTTCGCCTGATTTGCAAGCCTCAACTAGACATGGGACCAGTCTAAGCGCGACTTGACCATGCTTTCCCAAGTTTGTCACGTCGAAATATTAGCATTTGAACCCAGTTCTAGAATAATGTAATCCATGTCATAATCCCCTATCTACGTAATCATTCTTAACTTGCACCCCATTTTGAATTTATTTTTGACATGGTTAACCCTCTTTCCAAATCATGACTCTACTGGGGTTTCTTCTATCAGTGATTGTAGTTCTTCAATAGCATCTTTATCGTGGATAAATGCTAAGCAACTTGAAAGAAATGACTTGAGCTTACTAACCTTTTCTAGAATCTTATTATGGAATAGCTGTTGGAATCGTTCAGGAATACCCCTGACTTCGGCTGAGGTTGATGGTTGTTCTGGATCCACAAACTTCGGTCACATATCCAAAAATACCTGCTTTTGTTTTTTAACGTCGAATGGTACTTTCTTATGTGTCATTAGTCGCACCTGCGGTTGTGCTTGTGGTTGCTCTTGCTGTATATTCTGATCAACTTCGGTCATAGCACCTCCTCATGTTATGACAACAACACTTGGCTCTCCTGGCTCAACAACAATCATTTGAACATTAGGGTTAGGGTTTGGATTTGGATTCTATATGGGGTTAGGACCTGCGATGGTTCGAGCTTGCCACTTTGCAATTAACTGGGGACATTGCACCACATTATGGTCCTATGCTTTGCAGTATGAACATGTCTTTGCAATATCTTATCAATCTTTGGCATAATGGCCTCGATTTCCATAGTTATAGCATACAACTTGAACTCTTCTTCTGCCAAATCCTCCTCCTCCTCTACCTCTAAAGTTTCCACCCCCCCTTCCCTGAGGGTGTGGTTGCTAAGGTGGGTACTGATTCTATGGTGCATACTGATTCTGTGGCGCATACTAGGGTTGATACTAATTTTGATACTAGTTTTTTGGGAAATGCGTAGGTTAGTAGTGCGCTTGCGCCTGCTCGTCATTCTTCATCAAGTAGGTGTCTACTATATTCTCCTTCACAAGATGATATGCTCTACAATCCTTTTCATCATGCCCTACTAATTTGCAAAATTTACAGAAGAGGTTGTTTTGGGTGCTTACAATACTCTGCAAGTATAGACAGTCCTCATCGCGATGCCCTCTAGTCTGCAATATTTGGCACTAGGGTAGTCCGTGAGTACTCAATGGATTAGGCACACTCGATGAGATATAGTTCATGTACGATGGACAATTATCCTTGGTGTGTCCATCCATTCGACATATTTTGCACCACAAGTCCTCTTGGGCTTCTTTGCCCTTCTTGATGTCCTGAAACTACACCATCAAATTAGCCAACTGTGAATGAATCTGCATCATTCCTGCGGCACTATCTCTGATCAGGGAGGATTCCAGCTTCATTGCTAGTTCTAGTTATTTTGTCTATGACACAATCTTCTGTTATATCAAATGATCTCGGATGTGTGGTAATAACGCAACAATAAACCACTCTTTATGTTGTACATCTGACATCTAGAAACTAACTTTGGCATCAAAGTTTTAAACCGCTGATCAAAATCCCATATGGATTCTATCAGTAACTATTTTATCTCCTTGATCTCAATGATGCACTATGACTCAGATTTATGTTTTTTGAACTCAAAAATCATTCCAAGTCGGATCTCATTAAGCGTCTTCTATGGGGTTCTTGTTGGTACTACGCAAAAATTCATGAACGAGTCCAATGCGCAAACCTGCAGAGTCGTGATAATTTGTGCTTTTCTTAGGTCCACATTGTGAGCTTGGTGAACCATCCAAATAGCATCGGAAAGGAACCAATGCTGCTCTGGATCTTCTGCTACATTCCCATTGAATTTGGGTAATCTAATATCCTCCCCAGCCATTGAGTTGGAGTCGGGGTTGTCTAATGAATAATTTAATGAAGGAGGACTCCCTTGCACACTAGTAGCAGTACTAGCACTATCAGTATTAACAGTGCTTTCAGGAGATGAGGCTCTAGACCTTACCTCTAGTGATACTCCTAGTGTGGTGTAGTTGCGTCTTGATCTTGGTTTTTTTGTAGATTCTTTAGATTCTTATGATTTTTTAGAAATTGGGCTATAGTCTTCCTCTTCATCGCGAGACCCTTCATCTATCCGTGACTCAACTTTGTACTCACTTACTTCAAACAGACTAGGAGTCTGTCTACCTCCTACTGTCTTTCTTCTTTTCCCGACCGGAATCTCCTTCTACTCCATAGGAATCCAACTTCTAATTCAGGTTCTGTACTTCCTAGGAACATTTCAGCTCACGATTTCCCATTTTCCCTACAGGTCATGTGTGACATATCCCCTCTTCTGGATATGTGGCTCAACTACTCAACTGCAAAATACCCTTCTCATAGATGCGCATCTTTATCCATGTACTTATAGACAATAAGTACCTTCTCACGGTCCTTGGAAAAAAATTCTTTTGGACTCACTATATGAGTTTATCATCTCAAAATCAAACTTAGTAATATACCTTTGCAAAATACTGTCGATCCAAAAATCAGCAGCTCTAGAGATGGGGTTACTTACACTGGTTATCTCGTAAATCAGCTAAGAACTCCACTCGACTATTTCTCTTCTCTGGAAATTTGTCTGCCGAGTCGCCAATCTTGACAACCACTCATGCAGCACAATAGGAAACTCTACAAAAAATATCTCATGAGTATCCGAGTATGTGTACTGGTCTATCCAGTTTTCTATGCTCAACCGTGATCCTGTGCTCTCTTCTTGCGTAAATGCTAACGTCTTAGACTCTAGCCAATCCTTGATTTCCTTCTTTGTCAAATGCCACAACATTTCACTCAACTCAAATGATTAAGCGTCCTAGAAACAGAACCATTTATTGGCCTACTTTTCCTTACTCTCGTGACCCAGGTTCAACAACAACACAAAACCAAAAAAACACCCAAAGACATTGGCCTGGCAGAGCAAGCTTAGACGATAACACCTACGAGGAAGGAGCAGTCTCACTTGAGATATCTTAATGTGTAACTTCCAGAACCATGTTTCTGCAGTCAGCGAGGCATTACAGTCCCTTGGCGCATGGACAAGGTGATCGACAGAGTCGGAAGGATGGATTCTTTTACTACTCAAGTGGTGCAATGATGCAACACAACCAACGTGTGACACAACCTTGTCCTTGTCAACTTAACCACTAGTGCAACTATGCAATGCAACTAATTCCTTAAATGTAAATGACAGTGATGCGACTGTATTATAATCTTAATAGTATTTTAACATGAAATAATACCAAGTGATCAACAATGCTTTAGTCATTCTTTCATTCACTGCTTTTATCAACATTACAACATTCATTCAAGTAATAACCATAAACAATGCAAGATAATCAAACATTCAACACTCGAAATTCTACATTCATCAACACAAGAAATAACATGGAAACCCATCTAGGAAAAAACACCAAGGTGCTCTTCATCTGGCATGAGAAATATATGGCACCTTGTGGTCTGCAACTTACAGACTATTTTGAGATATGTCTATTTAACTCAGAATCTTCTTTCTCTCATGCTCTTTGTTTTTATGCTTTTATTCTATCTACCCCTACTGATCCGCATACATCCTGGATCAACTCTTATACTCTACTATCTATGCACTCAGCTGTAGAATGACTCTTTTAGAATGGTATGCACACATCTACAGATCCGTGGCTCTACAACCTTCTACTATCATACTTCTCTTTGATCTTTTCTTACTATCCTCCGAACTAACTAGCTAACCCTTATACAGAACGGGTTCCTCCTATTTATACTTATTACAAGACCATGCAGGGTCGACTGAGTACAACTCAGTTATTATAGTAATAAGTAGCCACAAAATATCTTCTTTTAAATTAATGACGAGCCATACTGGCCGCAAAAACATCCCGCATTACATTAATCGTAGGCCATAACTAGCCACAAAAACGTCTTTCAGTCTTCTTATATAGGTCATAACTAGCCGCAAAAAATGTCCTTTAGTCTTTTGCTGACTCGAACTCCTATGGTCTTCTGACCTATTGCTTCCCAGCCTTTACTCTTCTAACTTCCAATATTCCACCGACTCAAGGTCTGTTATTCCTTTGTCGTAGCTTTCTTTGTTCTGTGCTTCCTTTTCTCCCTTTTCTTTCCTTTACTTCATTGTGTGCCTTCATTTCCTCTCTGTGCCTACACTTCAGTTTCTTCCTTTGGCTCTTTCATGGCCCAACAATCACCTATTATTAGGTGTCACTAGAATAGGAAAGACAACCTGTTGGCTAAGTATAGGAAGTCAAATGAGAAAGTGACAGTTAACGAGTCTATAAAGATTATGCAAAAAAATTGTAAATGCATCTATAAAGAGAACAACCCAAGTGGTATGAAGGTTAGACTCTCGGTAGACTCTTGGGAGACTCTGGTTAGCTTCTGGACTATTAGTTCTTGATTGTTGTTAGTTGTCTTATTGTTGTTTGTTAGAGGTATATAAATGCATGTTGAGTTGAAGAATCTACAGCAGAGTGCGCAAAAGTGTAGGAGAGGTTGAGTCGATCCAGGATGTGTGCGGATCTTTAGTAGAGTTGACTCAAGAAGAGAGCAAAAGAAAATATCAGAGAGCATGAGAGGAGGAAAGAGTCTATAGAGTAGAAGAATAAGAGATATGTTGGCCTCTTTTCTATTCTTGTCTAGACCCACAGTTCAACACCAACATAATACCAACAAGACACCAAAATAAATCGGCCCGACAAAGCTAGCTCTGTCGGCAACGCCCGCAAAGCAGGCACAGTCTCACCTAAGATATCTTTATGGGTAACTTCCAGAACCATGTTTCCACAGTTTTCAATGGATTATATTCCCTTGGCACATGACCAAGGCACTCGACAAATATGAATGGATGGGTTCTGCTACTACGCGACGACAACACAACGACAAGTCGCAACTAGTGTGCGACATGACTTTACCATTGTGACTACAACTGGTGTGACAACGCGATGCATCTAATTCCTTGTACTCAATAGACATCGTGTGACTCATGCCTTAACTTAACAACTGAATCATAAATCCATACATAACATCCTAAGAGTGTTTTAATCCTTCATGCATCCACTGATTGTTCCTACTGAGATATTCATTCAATGGTAACTGTAATAATGCATAGTAAGCAAACATCCACATCAACATTCATGATTAAACACATTTATTCATATAACACAATAAATAATGTGGAAACCCATTTGGGAAAAACCACCAAGGTGCTCTTCATCTGGCATGAGAATGGTTTATAGCACCTTGCAACCTACGATATGTATATTGTTCTTTAGATATGTCCATTTGACTCAATATTTGCTCTCATGCTCCCTAGTTTATTCTTCTATCTACTCCTACTGATCCGCACATAGCCTAAATCAACTCTTCTACTTACTATTTGTGCACTCAGCTGCAGATTCCTTATACTACTAGCGGTCTGCGCACACAGCTGCAGATTCCTTATACTACTAGCGGTCTGCACACATAGCTGCAAGATCTGCGGCTCAACATCCTTCTACTTCTACCAGACTCTCCTCTAAGTCTTCTTCCTCTAACTCTTTCTCTAATTATAACTAACAACTGCATAACTTTTGAACAATAGACCTCTAATGAATGAACAACTCAAGCCAGCCGTTATAAAGGTCGGTTTCCTCCTATATATAATATTTACAAGACCACGCAGGGTCGAATGATTGCATATCACTTATTACAAACTCAACAATCCAAAATATTTTTGGTTTACATCAATTCCAGCCCATACCTAGTTGCAAAAGTCCTGCAAGACATTAACCGCGGCCTTAACTCACAGCAAAAATGTCTTTCAGCTCATCTATATCAATCATAAATAGCTGCAAAAATTGGCCTTCCTCCTCCTGCTGGCTCACCCTTCTGCAGTCTTCCTTGACTTCTGTCTTCCAGCCTTAACTTCTCTACCTGCCTCTTCCACCGACTCTGATCTATCTTTCTTATTGCAGCATCCTCATTGTAGCTTTTATTCTGCCTCTTTCTCCATCGTGCACATGTTTTTATCTTATCTACATCGATTCCTTCTTAGCCTGGTTTTCTCCTGTCGCACACATACTTTTCATCCTTTTGCATGTGCATTCGCTTCTTCCTTTTGTTCTTATTCTGTCCCAACAGGCCCCCAACACTCACATGTGGCTTGTCCCGAGCCACTAATTAAAAAGGCACTCATGCAAAAAAATGGCCTGGCACAAAGCTTTTAGTTGCTTTGCAAAATCTATGCCTATGGCATAGGCCCAGGTTGTGCGGTGGACCAACCTTGTCCTGGAACTCCTTGACCATATGTTGCACCTTAGAAACTTCCTATGCTACTTCATGTGCCTGTCTGGCCAACTGCTCTACACGGTCGGAACTGATATGTTCCGATGGTCCTTCCTCTAATGACTACGCAACTTGCTAAAGTTTATGCTGCACGGGCTGAAGAAGGCCCATGAGTTGGGCTGCTTTTAATTGGTGTGTCTCGACCTCAGCTTCCCCAGTCCGCTCCTAATCTTGAATAGCCTGGACTTCCTGCTACAGTTGCTTGATCTTCGTGCTCTTAGTAACCCTTTCCTGAAGTGCCATTTTCTTCATTTCTGCCTTTGCAGTGCTGATTTTCTCATCTACCTCTTGCACGCCTTCCCTTATGTTTTCTGTAGTTTCATCTTCTAGAAGTTCTCCCCAGATTGTAGCGATGGCTTTAGCTGCCTTTGCGCAGAGTATTTCTCCTTCTCTGATCTTCTCAGCAACCTCAGATACTGCTCTTCTTCTCTCCTCAAGGACCTCTAGAGGTGTGCTTGGTACCTTCCTAGCCTGTAGTTCCTCAACCTGCTTCTTTAGTTCCCTGGTGATGCGCGACAGTCAGACAACCTTAGCTTCTAAAGCTTTGTCTTTCTGGCCCACTTCTAGTGGGAAATCTACAACCACGCTGTTAATGGTTTCAGCGAGTGAAACCTTGCTATGCTCACGCATGAAAATTTCCTACTCTTTGTCCTTAAGGAGGGCCTTGCGCTCCTTCACCTGCCTTTGCTCCTTTACTGCTTGATAAGAAACAAAATTTTCCCTCAGCCGTATCTCAGACGTGGCTGCCTTCCTAGAATTCACCCAAAGACAGCTTGGAGAAGTCGATATGGATGGTCTCAATCCCTTGCATGGCTACATCGAACCCAAGTGTTCTTTCCTCCATCACTTGCGCCTAGATTTTTACCTTAATTGGAAGCACTAGTTCTAGTGTGACTAGAGAGACACTTGGATCCACGCCATATGTCTCATCCTCCACAGTGGCTTTGACCTCATTAATGGCTTCTATCAACTTATTCAAGTGGTTGCCAACTTGGTCAGCAATGTTTACCTGTTGTGTGTTCATAATGGTAAGGCTCTCTTGTGCGACTTTAGCAACAACAGTTGCAAGATCATGCGCATCATCTTCAATCAATGTGTTCATGCCAGTGTTTTTTATTCTTTCCTCTTCTTCCACAGGTGATCTGGTCTTTGTTGCTACGTTTGCACTTGTGTTTGCATGTTTTCCTGAGGATGTGCATGCTCAGAGTCAGGATTATCTGAGCCATTCCTTCCAGCATCATCATTTGTTTCTTCTTCTTCTTGTGACTGATATTTTTGATCATCAACTCCCTCATTTCCTTGGCCCATATCGTGGCCATCGCTGTGGTCCATTGGTGGGTATTCTTCATTCAAGTGCTCAGGAAGCGGCTCTGCTAGTGGGCTGCACCATTCCTCAGGCCACTCCTTCACAATGTCATCAAAATCAGTGTCATTGATCATGGACCTTGCATTCTGTGCTTGACTCGCTGGGTCTTTCTTAGGCTCCAAGATCATATTATGGGCATCGGCTTGAAAATTGATAAAGGCCACGCACCTATGAACCATCACAGTGTGGATTCAGTGAGATCGGCAGACAACATCGTACAGTGCCTCTATTTTCAAAATGAATTCGATGTTGTTATCCTTCTGTCGATTCGTACGCTTATTTTGGTCCCACAAGTTATGGTACCTTGCACCAAGGCATGATAGTGGGACATCCATCTATATATAGTCTAGTGGGTTGGTCCACAAGGTGAAGGAGATCAAGATGAGCAACCAAGATTAATTGAATTTGTAGGTGGGTTCTTCCTGGGCCTGCATGGAATCATCTATCATCTCATTCAACAAATATTGCGACCAATTGAAAATTCCTCCTAGTGCACACATTTATACGAGCTCGATTGTTTCCCGCAGTGCACTGGTTGGGCCTCATCTTGTGTAGCATCTTACAAGAGAGGAGCCGCATGGAAAACCACATGTTGGTGTCTTCAATGGGGCCAATTAGGAAACCCCTATCTATGTGTTGAAGCTTATACTTTTGCTTCATCCTAGTGGTGTTTTTGTCGGCCAAATATGGTGTGGGGTTTCCCCCTACACCAACAATAAGGTCAACATTGACCAAGTATGGTTGATCAATCCATAAACATCCTCAGTGGAAACAGACCAGAAGCTGTTTCACGTATGTGTTGACATGTGGACTGTGTCCAAAATGTGGCATAAATAGCAGGTGCATCAATCCTGTGCGGTCAACTCCTTCATCTCATTGCATTGGTCTGAGTACCTGAGATCCAGTCGGGTTGGTTTGTTCGGGGATCATGCAGTCTACTCTTTTCAACCCTGGATATTGTTGTGTGTCAAAGTCCTCAAAGCTCAACTTGATGAGATTCGACATGATGCTCTTGGGCAGGGGAACATTCTCAGGGATCTATTGGCCTTCTTTGGTAGCACTACTTCCTCCACGTCATCTCTTCTTGGTGGGACATAGTAGGGGAATTTTTCATTGTCCTCCTCAGCATCTAGGCCTCTACATGGTGGGGAGTCTTAGTCCATGGAGTCTTCCTCCAGTGGGCCTTCTTCCATGGGTGCTTTCCCAGTAGTGTCCTAAACAGTTGTAGCCTTCCGCTTTCTGGTCATTTGCTTTGTTTGAATTCTGGATGGCCCTCCTACTTCTTTCTCACTGACCTGTCTTGGCTCTCTGATTGGTTACGTAGTTGCAGTCGATGGTCTCTAAACTAGGTTTGGTACAGGGCATGAACTAGGGGTTGGAATATTAACAGTAGTAGTTATAGGTCGAGGAGCAGGTGGAGGTCTAGGTGCGGTCGGGGGGATAGATGGTTTCTTGGTTCATGCCATCGAGTCAGTTTCTGGCTACTGCTTTGGTTTATGTACCTCTATTGATTCTACTTCTTCTTCGTCAATTGGGAAAACCAAGATAATGGTTGCGTCTGATAGCTCATTATCACTGGGGATCTCAATGATCATGGGTGTTGGATAACTGAGTGATAGACTTTTGAATTTCTGATTGCTCGACTCTGGTTCTCTCGACTCTCTCTATGTGTGTAAAATATTGCTTGATGGCGAAGTGTGGTATTTATATGTGCCTCTATGTCCTCCAGTCATCATGCAGTCAGTGGTCTATGTCTAATCAATGACATGAGCTTCTCGACCGACACATTCCTATATTAAATCTACTTACTTGAGCGTTGGGCTATACCTATCAGCATAGCTATGGTAGTTATGTCAAGGACGACTGACGGTAGAAAAAAGCACACCGTCATTCTCCTCGTACCACGTTGAATTTATGGCTCTTAACTATCATAGATGCCTCAATATTTGTTGGATATTCTCTCTTAAATTCCTAATTGTAGACAACCTCTCATTGCCGCCTTTCCATATGCTTTCCACCTTTTCTTGTGCTTTTGCATGCATATATCGTCGACGTGCGATGTACAATGGCATGTCACAACCATTGTAGGACGGTTTCAGATGAATTCCATTCACCATTCCTGCGATGTATGTTCCATCGATCTTCTATAATTTTACTATGCCCGCATCAGTGATGTGTGCAAACACATATGGTCCAATCTAATGTGTCTTTAGTTTACACGGGTGTTTGAAAAACTTGCTGTCATACAGCAATACAAGTCCTCTGAATTTAAATGTCTTAAGTCAGATATGTCAATCATGCCATGCTTTCTGTATTTGCTTCTCCATGGTCTGATGATATCCTACGACGAAGAGTTCCTCTTCCATATGAACGAGCTACAATAACCTTTTCTCGATGGCATCTCCATCAGTCATCTCTGTCAGTGCAACAATCTGTAGGCTTGGCACATGTACTCCATTGGTACAACAGCTTCTTATCCATATACCAACCTGAATGGGGTATGACCTGTCAGTCGCTTACAAGTTGTGTGATATTCCCATAGCACAGCTAAAACTTTATGATCCCAATAATATCGACGCATGTTGCATACCTTGGTCAATGCATTCTCCAAAATCTTGTTGAAATCTTCGACTGTTCCATTCACCTGAGGATGATAGGGTGTTGTCTTCTTATGCTGGATCTGGAATTCTGCATTAAGCTCAGTAATCACTTTGTTAACAAAATGTGTACCTTGATCACTTAGGAGAATCTTTGGGCAGACAAATATAGTCACTATGTTTTAAAACAAAAATTTGTCGCAGTCGTTGCAGTGCAATCTTTAACAGGCGTGGCTTCAGCCCATCTGGTTAAATAGTATGTTGCAGTGATAATATAGCGCGTGCTATTCCTCTTTCTTGGTGGGTTGATAGGTCCAACAAAATCAATTTCCCACTTGTCGAATGCTTGAAGGGTTATCTATGGTGCAAGCGGCATCTCGTCGTGACGCGATGACTTTCCAGTTCTTTGGAAAATATTGCAACATTTGCAGAATATTTTAGTATCCATGTGTATGGTTAGCCACCATAATATTTCTTGTAAGATTTTTTGCACAGTTTCTTTCCTCGTGTAGTGTCCTCCTGCAACACCAGCATGTGCTTTGCTCATAATCCAAGATCATTCATGTTCAAATACCAAGTAGTGCAGTATTTCATCTGCGCCCAACATATAGAGGTGTCCAACAATCAATGTGAAGTCAGCAGCTCTGACGACCAATTGTTTCTTTTGGTTAATGGAGGATCCTAGAGGTGAATAGCTTGTACTCAAGAAGTGTATGATAGCATTCAACTCCAGATCCTGGTTGTCAATCATGGTAACTGCTAAAAGTTGCACGTCGGGAAAGTTATCTTTGAGGCTCATTGTTTCTTCACTGCTCTCTATCCTTGATAGGTGGTTTGGTCCAAAATTCAGTCGACCAGGTTTAATAATGACCTCAAAATCGAACTCTTGAAACAGGAGAAGCCATCTATAGATCTTCCTCCTCCCCAACATTGGCTTGTTGACTAGGTATTTGATCACTGAATGATCAGTGTACATCTGAAAATGTCCACCCAACAAATAGTGTCAAAACTTCTAAAGCACATAGACCATAGTGGGACCTTCTCTCTCTGTCGTTGTGTAGTTCTTTTCTACTGTTGACAGTTTTCTGCTAGCAAAAGTGATAGGGTGGTCAATTTCACTCTCTCCTAGTTTTGTCAGGACTATGCCAAGCACGACAGACGACGTATCAACATGCACATGGAAATCCTTTTTCCAGTTTGGGAATACAAGTATTGGTGAAGTGGACATTGTGTTCTTCAATTTATCCAAGATTTCCTGGTACTCTGTTGTCCACTGGAACTTTGCATCTTTCTTCTACAGTTTCTCCATAGGTGCAGTGATCGCTGCATATCCTCTGATGAAATTCTGGTAGTAGCCTGTATGTCCTAGCACTGATCTAAGTTGCGTGACTGATGTAGGCAGGGGTAGGTCAAGAATAATTGCAATCTTTGCTGGGTCAACCAAAATATTGTCATGACATACAAAGCGACCCAATAGTATACCAAATGGTGCATAGAAAATACATTTCTTAAAATTAAGCACAATTTGATACGGGCGGCAACGGTCCAACATCATGCGCAGACTCTCTATATGATCTCTACCTAGACCAAACATAGTCCAATCATCAAAGTAGACTTTAAGAAATTTATGTATAAAATCTTTAAAAGAAGAAACTACCATTCTAAAAAAAATAGCAGGTGCATTCTTGAGTCCAAAGGGCATTACCGTATACTGATAGCATCCCCATTATATGACGAAGGTCATTTTGTGGTGATCCTCCTATGCGATTCTGACTTGATGATAGCCTGAGAAGCCATCAGTGAATGAATACATCTCTGGTTGACCTACATTTTCAAGTACTTCATTTGTGAATGGTGTTGGGAATGGGTCATGCAAGCATGCATCATTCAACTTCCTCAAGTTGACACAGATCCTGACTTCAACTATTGTCTTCTTATCCTGGATCATTATAGGACTAATCCACTATGAATCGTCGATAGGTTCAATGATTCATGCATCGAGCATGCGATCCAATTCTGTCTTTACCTTTTCCTTATATCTGGGGTTCATTATGTATGGTCACTTTCTACTAGGTTTAGCATCTGGTCGCAGGGGCATTTTCATCTCCCCTAAATCTCCTACTATCCCCTTCATCTCTGAAAAAAAGGTAGGGAACAGATCCTGATATTCATGCAGCAAGTCTATTATCTTTGCGACAGTCTCTTCATCCCAATAATCTCCTATATTGGCGAACTTTGGGTTCTCTGATGACCCAATGTTTACTTTCTTGATTTTCAGCGGTTTTAGGAACTGGTCACTGGAAATGTCACTTCCCTCTACTGTACGTGTACCCTTTGACTTTGCTATGTTTATGTTAGTCGAGTCATTGTCTAGATCTCTAGTTAGGTTGTAACAGGCCATCCACTGCTAGATGGTCGCACTGCTTTGGTGGGAATTTGCCTCTATGATAAGGGCTTGAGAAAATATCTGGGCTTTGAATATTTGAAGTGCAGCATCAACTGTAGGTTGCTCATCAGCAAACTCAAATGTGTGCATGAACTGTTTAGTTATCTCTTGCTAGTCTTGAGTACCTTGTAGCAACTCCATAGATGCATATCTAGTTCTAGGTGTCATTTCCAATGTGTGAATGAAATTATGGACCCATTCCCGCCGCGAGTATACTGCAAATACAGTGCGACACTGATTTATGTGCTCTGTAGGGCTTGACAACCCTATGTACGAATGACTTACAGTGTCAAATTCTTCACCGAACCAAACTTCCATCAACCTTCTTCACTATGGCCATTCTGTTATGAACTACTTGTGTGTACCCCACCATCTGCCGGGCGTAGCCTTGAGTACATGATCCAACACAGATAAGCGCTATGATTCTATGACGAGACCTTCAAACTCAGTTAGAAATGACACAATGTTAGGTGATCCTTCATAGGTGGGTAGCTCTCTATCCTTAGTCTCCAACCGTCGCACAGAACTGGTAATCCTCGCGCATCTTCTCATGCAGACCTCATGTAATCGATTTTTCCAGTTCTCCAAAGCTTCCCCTGAGTCGGATGTGTAGAAAATATCACTCTTCCATCTCAGGTTTCCATATGCAGTTGGATTGATGTAATCTTCTTGCATGGCAATGACATTGTAGATCTAGTCGAGATAGTCACCCTGTCCATAGTTATAGATAGGCTCAAAATATCTTTGTCCTTCTAGTGGATCAATGGGCAACACTACCCTCATTTCATTATCCTCAAATGAGAGTATCCTTTTCTTAAAGTTGATGATGGTATGATTGTCTATGGACCAATCTATACCTAGCAGCGCGGGATATGGATTTGTATCATCAACAATGTTAATGACTTCAAAGTCTTCAAATATGCGCAACCCTTCTATGTCGATAAGAACTTGACTCAATCTACCAATTGGGAGTACCTTTACCTAATTGGCAAGCTGTAGCTGGACAGGAGACCAGTCCAAGCACGACTTCCCCATACTTTCCCAAGTTTGTTGCATCAATATTTTGACATCAGACCCTAGGTGTAAAATGATATATTCCATGTCATAATCTCCTATCTGCGTAGTCATTCTTAACTCATGACGAGTTTTGAATTTCTTTTCAACCTGGTTAACTCTCTTTTCAAGTTGTGGCTCTACTGGTGTCTCTTCTATTAGTGCTTGTAGTTCTTCAATAGCATATTTATCTCGAATTAGCGCTAAGCAACTTGATAGAAAGGACTTGAGCTTACTAACCTTTTGTGGGACCTTCTTCTGGAATATGTGCTAGAATCATTCAGGCATCTCCCTGACTTCTTATGAATTTGATAGCTCTTGTGGATCCTCAAAATCTGGTCGCAAGTCCATGAATACTTACTTCTATTTCTCGACGTCGAATGACACCTTCTTCTGTGTCGTAGGTTGTACTTGCAATTGAAGTTGTTCTTGCAGCATTTCCAGATCAGCTCTGGTTGCAGCACCTCCTCTTGTTACGACTGCAATGCTCAGCTCCCTTGGTTCAACAACAATAATCTGGACATTTAAGTTGGCATTTGGAGTTGGATTTGGATTCTGTGCAGGAGTAGGTCCTACGATGGTCCTAACTTGCCACTTTGCAATCAAATACGGACATTGCTCCACATTATGGACTTGTCCCTTGCAATATGAGTACGTCTTTGTAGGTTCCAAGCAATATCTGGCATAATGACCTAACTATCCACAGTTGTAGCATGTAACTTGACCTCTTCCTCTACCAAATTCTTCTCCACCTCCTCTTCCTCTAAATTTCCCACCACCCCTTCCATGAAGGTGTGGTTGCTATGGTGGATACTAATTCTGTTGATATTGTGGATGATAGTGATTCTATTGTGCGTATGGATGTTGTGGAACATACTGAGGCTGATACTAGTTCGGATACTGATTAGGTGGGAACTGCGCAGGCTGATATGATGCTTGCACAGGGTCAGCCTGAGTCTGTCCATCATTCTTCATTAAGTATGTGTCCATCGTCTTTTCCTTCAAGAGATGATATGCTCTGTAGTCCTTCTCTTCATGCCCTACTGACTTGCAAAATTTACAAAACAGGTTCGCTGGGGTACTCACAAGCTTTTGCAGGTATAGGCGGTCTTCATCGCGATGTCCTCTAGACTAACATATGTGACACCATGGTAGTCCATGGACATTTAACGGGTTTGGTGCACCATATGAGACATAATTCATGAAGGTCAGATAATTATCCTTAGTGTGTCCATCCGCTCTACATTTTGTGCACCATAAGTCTTCGTGGGCTTCCTTACCCTTCTTGATGTCCTGAAGTTGTATGGTTAGATTAGCCAACTGTGACTGAATCTGTACCATTCCTGTGGCACCATCATCAATTGGTGAGGCCCCTAGCTTCATTGCCAATTCTAGCGCTTCTTTCTGCGACTCAATATTTTGTTGCATCAATGGCCCTCGGATGCATGGTAACAACACAACAATAAACCACTCCTTATGTTGAACATCCAACATCTAGAAACTTACTTTGGCCATCAAAGTTTTAAATCGCTAGTCAAAGTCCCATACTTTTTCGGCCAGTGCTTGCTTATCTCCTTGATTAGTGATGAACTGTGGCTCAGATTTAGGTTTTCTGAACTTGAAGATTATTGTGGCGCATATATCCTCAAGGGTCTTCTGTGGTTCTCCTAACGGTATTATACAATACTTCATAAAACAGTCCAGCGCATGACCCCTTAGAGTCATGATCATCTATGCTTTCTTTAGGTCCACATTCAGAACTAAGCGAACCATCCAAACAACTTCACATATGAACCAATGCTGCTCTGGATCCTCTGCTCCATTGCCATTGAATGTGGGTAACCGAATATCTGCCCCAGCCATTGAGTTGGCTTCAAGGTTATACAATGAAGGATTTAACGGGGGTGTTTCCTCTTGCGCGATAGTCACAGTACTAGCACTATCAATATTAATAAATCACTCAGGAGATGAGGCTCTAGACCTTACCTCGGATGATGCTCCTGGTGTGATGTAGTTATGTCCTGACCTTGGTGTATTGCCAGACTCTTAGGAGTCTTCCGCTCTTTCTGAGATCGAGATACAGTCCTCCTCTTTGTCACAAGATCCTTCATACACTTGCGACTGAAGTTCATGTTCACTTTCCTCAAACAAACTAGGATTTTGTCGACCTTCCTCTATCTTTCTCCTCTTTCCAGATCTGAATCTCCTTCCACTCTGTAGGAATCCAGTCTCTAGTTAAGGATTTGTACTTCCTGGGAACATCTCAACTCACCATTTCCCATTTTCTTGACAGGTCATCTGTGACATAGCCTTCCTTCGTAGTACGCGACTCAACTACTTATCTATAGGATAACCTTCTCATAAACGAGCATCTTGATCCATGTACTGATAGATAACAAATACCTTCTTCGGGGCCCTTGGAAAAATTTTCTTTCAGCCTCACTCTATGAGGTTATAGCCTCTATTGCAAACTCAGTAATATATCCTTGTAAAATATTGTCAACCCAAAAATCAACAACTCTTGAGATGGTGTTACTTACACTGGTTATCTCGTGCACCAACCGATCATTCCACTCAACTGTTTCTCTTCTCTGGAAATTTGTCTGCTTTCTTGCCAATATTGACAACCATTTGTACAACACAATAGAAAACTATGCAAAGAATATTTCATGGATATCGGAATATATGTACCGGTCTACCTAGTTCTCTGCACTCAACTAAGATCCTCCACTTTCTTCTTGAGCGAATTCCAGCGTCTTGGACTACAGCGAGTCCTCTATTTAGTTCTTTGTCGGATGCCACAATATTCCCCTCCACTCAAATGGTTAACGGTCCCGAAAACAGAACCATTTGTTGGCCTCTTTTCTCTTCTTGTCTAGACTCATATTTCAACACCAACATAATACTAACAAGACACCAAAATACATCAGCCCGACAAAGCAAGCTGTCGGAAACGCCCGCGAAGAAGGTGCAGTCTCACTTAAGATATCTTTATGGGTAACTACCAGAACCATGTTTTCGCAGTTGGTGAGGGATTCTAGTCCCTTGGCACGTGACCAAGGCACTTGATAAAGATCGCTGGATGGGGTCTACTACTACACGGCGACAACACAATGAAAATTCCCAACTGGCACGTGACACGACTTTACCATTGTGACTCTACAACTGGCATGACAGCACGATGCATCTGATTCCTTGTACTCAATAGACATTATGTGACTCATGCCTTAACTTAAAGCAATACATAACATCCTAATAGTGTTTTAATCCTTCATGCATCCATTGATTGTTCCTACTGCGATATTCATTCAATAGTAACTGTAATAATGCAAAGTAAGCAAACATCCACATCAACATTCATCATTAAACACATTCATCCATATAACACAGTAAATAGCATGGAAACCCATCTGGGAAAAACCACCAAGGTGCTCTTCATCTAGCATGAGAATGGTTTATAGCGCCTTGCAGCCTGCGATATGCAGACTATTCTTTAGATATGTCCATTTGAGTCAATATTTTCTCTCATGCTCCCTAGTTTATTCTTCTATCTACTCCTACTGATCCTCACATAGCCTGGATCAACTCTTCTACTTACTATCTATGCACTCAGCTGCAGATTCCTTCTACTACTAGCGATCTGTGCACATGTCTGCAAGATCTGTGGCTCAACAACTTTCTACTTCTACCAGACTCTCCTCTGAGTCTTTTTCCTCTAACTCTTTCTCTAATGCTAACTAAGAATTGGCTAAATTTTGAACAATAGACCTCTAATGAATGAACAACTCAAGCCAACCCTTATACAGGTTGGGTTCCTCCTATATATAATATTTACAAGACCACGCATGGTTGACTGAGTACAACTCAATTATTATAGACTCAACAACCCAAAATATCTCTGGTTTACATCAATTCTAGCCCATACCTAGCCGCAAAAGTCCTACAAGACATTAACCATAGCCTTAAATCATCGCAGAAACATCTTTCAGCTCGTCTATACCAGTCATAAATAGCCGCAAAAACTATCCTTCCTCCTCCTACAAGCTCTCCCTTCTACAATCTTCCTTGGCTTCTGTCTTCTAGCCTTAACTTCTCTACATGCTTCTTCCACCGACTCAGATATGTCTTCCTTATTGTAGCATCCTCATTGCAGCTTTCCTTCTGGCTCTTTCTCTGTCGCGTGCATGTTTTTATCTTATCTACGTTGATTCCTTATTAGCCCACTTTTCTCCTATCGTACACACACTTTTCATCCTTTTTCTTATGCATTCGCTTCTTCCTTGTGTACTTCTTTTTTCCCAACAAGATAGATCAGAGTCTGCAGCTTAGTGCGCAGATGAAAGGTGCATATATTTCTCATGCCAGATGAAGAGCACCTTGTGGTTTTTTCCTAGATGGGTTTCCACGTTAACTTGTTTGTATTTGTGTGAATTATTGAATTCGTTTGAGTTATCTATATAAATTTTGCAGTTATTGAATACTTATAAGTTGCTCATGAATGAATAGATGTATATCAGTTGCACTGTTATCATTTAACCGCAATTCTGTTTCACATCAGTTGGTGTTAGAATTGTTGCACATGAATAGTTGAGTTAAAATCTCATTGTCTATAGTAAGCAAAATTAATCCACCCTCAGGATTCGTTGAGAACCTTGGTATGCAACTGAGGTATCATAAATCCCCCACCCAACTATGGAAACCTGGTTCTGGAAGTTATCCAATAAGGAATAAGAGATATCTAGAATGAGACAACATCTTCGTCGCGGGTGCTACCAACTAGGCTTTTCTCTGTTGGGATGATGTCTTGGGCTTTGTTGCGCCAAGTAGAAGGGACTGAACCTGGGTCAGAATCCCAAGAGGAGGGACAGACAGAAAGGCCAACATCACCTTAGTGTGCAACGATTTTGTCAAGTGGATAAGTATTTCCATTTATGTTTACATTCTTAAGTGTTTTGTGTGGCCTTTTACGTAGTTTCTAGTGGTGTTTGTATGGATTCCCACTTAAATAAGTTTTGTTGGGAATATGTAACATTAAGAATCCCATTTTATTTATGGCAACATTTTTTCCTTTTCATGAGAAAAAATCAATTACATTTCTCTCAAGTTTTACCATGTTTTGTCGGTAGCATGCTAACGGGATGAGCATGGGTGTTGCTTGCATGACGAGATGGTGATATCATGGCATTTACATGAATGACTAATGACATTTACATGAATTCCTAATGGCATTCCCTTATCTACTTTGAATTTTATTATCCTAGTTTTCAATATTTGTGTCCCATTTTAATCTAATACATTGTGAACTATTTTGTTAATACAATGAGAAAGAGGCGGGACTTTAAGTTTGCTAATTTTCTTGATAAAGGGTTTCTAGGGTAAATATATTATGTAGGGTGTACATGTGCCATTGTTTACTTCTATTTTTTGAATAATATATTAACATATCTTATCTTACATAAGTTTATCAAACACTATTTTATATATATCTTGGTTAGACAAACACCAATGAAGAGGAGAGAACCTACCTAACGTCTTACACTTTTCGATAACTCCATACTAGAATGTTACCTTTGGTTTTTGAATGTAGTATTAATACAACCATGGAAAGGAAAACCATATTTATCTACACACCAGACATAAAATGATGACTGGCATGTATAAACTATTTAAAATTGATTTAACAATGTTGTGCAATTGGCATCCTCTCTTATTTCTTCTCTCTCGATTTGGATGCTTCTTATTTTTTGACACCACCTTTGCAACTATCTAGGCCATAAGAACACCATTTCTTGAAATCCTACATTGAAATAACATGAACGTATTGGTAGATGCACTTCACATTTTAAAATTAATAAGTTGATAATACAAGAAAATAAATTTCCATACTATCAACAACATTCTCTTTTCAAATCGATAGTTTGGCACTCTAACAATAAATATTGTCGTCAAGTAAAACCCAAATGGTAGAATGATCCGGATTTATGTGAGAACGAAATGAAAGAGAATATATATATTCAAATACACATATATATGGCAATAAACACGGTGGTATAGTAAACTCATATTCTATTAAATTAATGAAACAGAACAAACTCTAAAACAAAAGCAACTAGAATGGTGGTAGTTGTATCTCTCAGAATAGATGTGGCAGCTACACTCACTCATGACAAGATGAATACAAAAGGAGGTTGAAGGGACTTTTATCATAAATCCTTGGAAAGGAAGAAAACTCTAAACTAACCCTAGGAGATGAATCGTCATAAAGTTTGCATCCCCAAAGTGGTTAGTTGAATAGTCAACATCTTGGGGTCATAACATTTGCATGCGGTCTCCATTTTGGGGTGCTTGATATCCCGTTGAAAACCATCTGGCCCCTTGAATCACCAAAAACGTCGTTTAGGGCCTCAAAACAGCCCTAGAAGTTTGGGACCTAAAAGACCGTAGAAAATTACAAGAAAATTGCCAAAATGAAAAATTGTTTTCAGCCAATGGAGCAGGTGGGTGGCCACCTATACCCACATGGATCATAGAATGACATTGGGTTTTGAGAAAACCTAAGTGGAAGAAATAGATAACAGCATCTTGTGACAAGTAATGACTTTGGGTGATGAATTAAAATTATGTATAAAAAAATCAATACAAGTTTAAAGTTTAGGAAACAATAAGCACATAAATAAAACCTGTAAATTTCAAGTGTAATTCAATGTTAACAAATTTAACAATTTAATAGAATACTTACATGATATCAAAAGATACACAAAGTTATGAATTACTTGGATCCTTTAGATTGATGACAACATCATAAAAAAAATCAGTTTTTTCTTTGATGCCATAGAAAACCCCATTTTGTAGTCCATACAACATAGTTCTCCTGTGGTGTGCCTGAGTACCACTCAGGATAAATGATATTTATTCTCATGAATAAGATTGAGATTAAAATCTAAAAGGGCCAAGGATTGTGGGCATATAAGTTAAATAAAAAATTTCGACCTTAAATGTGAGCTTCTAACGGTAAAACATCGTGTTATCACTCCAGGAAACTCCTCTAGGTTGTAGCTCAAGGATGCCAGGTAACTTACAATGTTTTTAGGGTTTTCTGATATGGATCAAGTCAGTTGACCTATATAACCTTTCCACTCTCGAGGCATGCATAAAACTCACTCGTTTA
The DNA here is from genome assembly GCA_001517045.1 of Pseudotsuga menziesii. NCBI lineage: Eukaryota > Viridiplantae > Streptophyta > Pinopsida > Pinales > Pinaceae > Pseudotsuga > Pseudotsuga menziesii. The sequence continues at coordinate 161,318 of LPNX010509333.1, forward strand.
CAAGGATTTTAGTTGTAATTGCTCAGAAGTTCGGCAATAAGGTGTAGGGATGGAGAACTCACCAGACTGGAGGACTTACATACAAAACACATGCATATAAATGGATAAATCCTGATGAGGATGGTATTTATAAATCAAACAGCACTAATAAACCAATAGGATGACAGCTATCAGCTTTTTGATCAATCTAAAAATGACCTAAATAAACATTCAGGCATAAATACAGTAAAGAAAGAGATGATGGCTGAACAGATCACAACAAAAGAGCTTATATCATGAATAAGTAAAATGAGAAGCTTGAAAGAATTATCAGCTCATAAATCCTCGAAGTTGAAACTTTATTATAAAATCAATCATGGGCTTTATAGCCTTCTACAAAAAATGACAGATCTTGAAACTTTGATCTGTTTTCACAAGAAATACTCAGAAGTGATCATTTTTCAGATTTAGGGTTTAAAACCCTAGATAACTATTTGTCTATCTATTCGAAGATCTAGTTCACTAAGCGAATACTAAATAACTGCAGTGATCGTTGATAATCACCACTGCTGGTTCAGTGTAATTTTGCTGCCAAAATTTAGTGTTTTGGCGGTTAACTGACATGACCTTTCTTGTTTAATCCACCGAAATTTCCTACCCTGCCGCCGCGATTGGTGATCGAAAGTTATAACCTCTAACCTGTCAGTGCCCCAAGCTTGAATGTTTCCGCAGTGTCGGCGCCTCAAATGACTAACGTCGCGATGGTTTATGCATCAACGATCGAAAGCTCTGTCCTCTTTCCTATTAGCTCTCCAATCCTGAATGTATCGGTGCTTTCCATCACTAGATTGTCGATGATCAGAAGCTGTAATAACTAATGCATCAGAACATCTTATCTGAACACCACCACAGTGTCGGAGCTTTAAACCACTAGCTTCGCGATCGAAAATCGGAAGCTCTAGCCACTATCTCATCGGCGCCTTAGACCGAAACACTGCCGCTGTTTTGGAGGTAAAACGAACTAATTTTATTGTTGTCAGAATGATTTTTGTCATTTATCGAAGGCCTTTTCCATTGCCTTACGAACACTGGGGAGATTCTTAGTTGTAAACTCGTTGATCTGTAGTCCTTAGTTCTTTCGATCATCGATGATTTTCTATTGTGGCGGAACCCGTAGTTAGTCTGTCTCTCGTCGTTGTGGCTCCTTAGTGAACTATCTTGCTGATGGTTAGTGTTTTCAAGTTTCGATGCTTTATTAAGAAGTGGCTCTGATTTTCGATACGTGACTTCGACGGCATTTAGTGCTTTATATCACTGACATTGCGGAACCTTTCAGCTTTTCCTCGTCGATACGTAGTCCTTAGAACCTCTGATCGCCGAAGTTTTCATCTGATCACGGAAGCCGTAGTCCATATGTCTATCAGTGGCTAATGAGATGTTCTGATACCTCGCCCAAGCCATCAAAAGCCACAACTTGTGAAAATTTCATAAAAATCAGAGGATTTCAAACTGTTAGTGATATTCATATCCCTCATTGCATGAATTAGATTCTTCATACTATCGAAATAAATTATTTTGGGAGATAACATCTGGCTCCTACTTAGGGATGGGAACCTCCCAGTGAGGTCCCAAGAACCCCAGACCAAAATTCCTTTCCCTAAAATCAACTAAGTAACTTAAAACTATCCTTTATTGTTCCATTGGGCATGGAGTTTATTCTGAAAGAAAAACAACCTACTATTTACTAATTTACAATCATAAGGCCTCAGAGCCTCAAATAAAATAGAGCTTCAAGAACCGCCCATTTACTGGGCCATCAAATACCTCTTCACCTTCCAGAATTTGTAATTTGAAGGTGTTATTCTTATGTACTTGGGATATCATAAAAGGGCCAATCCACAAAGAGTCAAATTTTCCATGTTTCCCCTTCTCCTGTCTGACAGCATCCCACTTGAGGACCCAATCTCTGACCTGGAAGTTGTCTTCCTTTGCTCTTTTGTCAAACATGCCCTTTATCCTCTGTTGATGAGCTTCTGATTTTCCTACAACTTGCTCCCTTATTTGTTGTAATCCTACCAAATCCATCATCCTTCTTACCATATCATTTGGTTCATCCTCCTCTTCCTGAAATAACTTTTCCATTGGAAGGACGAGCTGGATAGGAAAGATGGCCTCAGTGCCATAAACTAGTTTGAATGGAGAAGTCCCTATGGATATTTTGTCTGTTACCCTATCATCCCATAAAGCAAACTTAAGCTTTGAATCCCAGCTTTTATGATTTGTCTCTAGCAGTTTCCTAATGATTCTGACTAATCTTTTGTTGGATGACTCAGCCGGGCCATTGCCTTGTGGGTAATAGGATGTGGAGTGCACCAGTTGAATACCCATTGATTCACACATTTTAACTAATGCCCCAGCCTTAAAATCCGGTGCATTATTAGTTACTAACCTTACTAGGCAACCAAACCTGCTGAAGATGTTCTCATATAAAAATATCATGATGACTTGATGAGTGGCATTTCTGGTGGGTACTGCTTCTATCCATTTGGTAAAGTAGTCAGTGGCTACTAAGATCCATTTATGTTGTCCACTGGAAGATGGATTTATTTCACCTATGAAATCTAGACCCCATTGCTAGAAAGGCCCATTCACTATAACAGGCCTAAGGGGCAAGGATTTGAGTTGCTGCTTCCCTATAAATATTTGACATTGGTCACAGGCCCTTAAAAAAGTGCATACATCAGAAAAGAGGACTAGCCAATAGTATCCTGCTCTTAAGATCTTGTGGGCTGTGGTTTTTCAGTAGTGGTGACCTCCACATGTACTGGAATGAAAGTGATGCATGACCTACTCTGCTTCCTCTTTATCTAGACACCTTAACAAAATTCCAGACTGATCCCCACAGTACAGCAGTTTGTCAATTATGCAAAACTTAATAGATTTCAACTTAAGATCTCGTGCTTGGTTAGGAATGAGATCAGGAGAAACTTCTACTTTTTGCAAAAATTGAATGATACCTGAGTACCACTCACATGAAGATATGTTCTCAGCTACTGATGGACTATTATTCTGATCTTGATTTACTTTTGTTTCAGCTACTACCATAGTCTACACCTTTGTTGATCTGACGCATGTGAAATTTATTCCCATTAGTTCACAGTTTTCTTTGGCCATGAGTTTGGCCAGACCTAATCCCTTTACCGGCTTGGTGGGTTTCACCTCTACATCAAACTCAATGAGTTTGACAATCCACTTAGCTCTCTTCCCATCAATGTCAGGCTAACTCAAAACATCCTTCACAGTAGTTGAAGGGACATATGCAATGACCTTTGCATGGAGAATGTAGATTCTGAAAGTCTTCAAAGATTTTATGAGAGCATAAGCCTGCTTCTCAATTGGGTCATACTTCAACTCAGCATCTCTCAGGGTTCTGCTGAAGAAAGCAATTGGATTATCAAGACCTTCATCATTCTTTTGTAATAGTGCAACTGCCACTGTTGGCATAAGATGCAAAAGAGAAAATGTAAAAACCCTTGGTGTAGTCAGGACTAATCAGGGTTGGGGCCCCCATGATGGCTGTCTTAATGTCTTCAAAAGAGTTTCTTTCTTGGTCAGTCCCTTTTATTTCTGCATCCCTTTTTAGCATGACTATTATGTGCTTTACCACCTCGAAGAAATTAGGAATGAATCTCCTAACAAAGTTTGTCTTTCCTAAAAAGGACTGAATGTCTCTTTTTGACCTTGGTATTGACAGCGGCTGAATTGCTTCCACCCTTACCGGATTGATCTTTACACCTTCAGCTGAGACTATGTGGCCTAGGAGCTTTCCTTCATTGAGTGCAAACTAGGACTTCTTGGCGTTCAGTGATATTCCATACCTTCTGCACTTCAAAAATACCTTCCTTAAATGTTGCAAGTGGTCATGATGGCTGTGAGTGTAAACTGTTAAGTCATCCAAATATATCAGCACAAATTTATCTTTTAGCCCTACAAAATCTAGGTCCATGGCTCTTTGAAAAGTAGCCCCAACATTCATTAGCCCAAATGGCATTTTAGCATACATGAAGGTGCCCCAAGGGGTGGTAAAGGAAGTCTTCTCTTGGTCATCAGGGTGCACAGAAACTTGGTTGTGTCTAGAGAAGCCATCAAGGAAGGACATAACTCTAGCCCCGGAGACTTTCTGCATTAGGTGTTCCATCTTGGGCAGTGGATAGTTTTCCTTCTTGGAACACTTGTTCAGGTTTCTAAAATCTACACACAACCTGATTTCTCCATTTTTCTTTCTTACCACTACCAAGTTTGCAATCCACTTGGAATATCTGAGGGGAACTATGATCTTGGCTTTAAGGATCTTGTGGATCTCTTTTTCAATCACTGGTAATGGGAGAGCACTGATGGGTCTTAGATTCTATTTGAAAGGAATGGTGTCCTTCTCCAAAGGAATTTTGTGCTGAATGATATTGGTGTCATAATTTTTTAGGTCACTATACTCCCAAGAAAAAACATCAGCAAACTCTTTTATCAAGCTGCAAAATTCAGACTTCTAATCAGCATTCAACCCCATGGAAATATTTATCAGTTTAGGATGGCTTTGGCTGCCTATGTTTTGCTCTTGGATAGTAGGGTCTAGCTTCTTTTTGGCAGGCTTGAGAGGGGTTTCATTGTGATCAAACACTTCTTCCAGTGGTACTAGACCTCGGGGTATGTAGTTGCTGGCAAATTGGACAATATTCTGCTCAGTCACTTTATCTTTTAACTTGAGCTATTTGGATTCCTCCATTTTAAGGTTTTCATGGTATATGTGTATGTCAGAGAATTCATCTAATAACTGAAGGAATTTACTAAGCTCCTCATCATTCTCAAGCACCCTCCAAAATTTTACATTGTCTGGTAGAGAGGGTATGTACTTGACCTGAACATCATAGTTGAGCTTAGGGGGTAAAGGAGGAACAAACATACTTGCAGAGACGGCCAGGGAATCAACCAGGTGATTCAAAGCCCTAGGAATATATGATAGTTCAAAAAACATAAAGGATTCTCTTATTTTCCATACCTCGTCCCTGTAGGCCTTCAGTCTGATATTTTTTGTCTAAAAAGCATTGTTGACCTGCTGTATGATGAGTTCTGCATCTCCAAAAATCTTCACGCACATGATCCCCATCTCCTTGGCAGCTTTAACTCCTAACAGCAAGGCTTCATATTCTGCTACGTTGTTTGTGGTTTTGAAATCAAGCTTATAAGACAGGTGAATGTTTTCCTTAGATGGGGAGATCAATACTACACCCGTACCTGCTGAGCTTTGAGTGCTAGCCCCATGAAAATACATGGTCCAGATTGTCGTTGTTACTTCTTTGGGCTGCTGACGGGTGGGCTTAGTGAGCTGAATTGATGTCTGTTGATTATCATCTATTTGCAAAATGCAAGACCCAAAATCAGTGTCCACTGCGTAGATGGGGTGATTCATTGAGTGGCTCTCCTTGCTTATAATGTATGCTAAATGATTTTCCCTGTACAGCCTCTTAGTCTCCCCTCCAAACATGGGAATGGTGGCATATGTGAGATCCATATGAAGGGTGCCACCTAGTCTTTTTCTCCATGACCAAGACATCAAGAGGTTGAATTTTGGAGGAATATCGGCCACTACAATGTCAATCATTATGCTTTTCAAAGGTAGTTGCATTAAGTTTACAGCAAGGTCTTTGATGAGGCCCAAGCACTTGACCTTCCTGGAGTCAAAGGAGAATAAATCATGGTAGGGATTAGTGATGCTGAGGTCAATCTCATTCATCATAGCCTTTGGCATTAGTTTATGAGAGGCCCCTAAATCCAGCAGACTGGAGGATTTTATCATGGATGTTCAAGGATATATAGAATGGTGGGCATGAGTCCTTTAGGTCTTCGATCATGGGGCCCAAGGTTACAACAGGCTTGTCATCTTGCAGGTTCACAAAGTTAGTGTCAATGTGCACCTTGGGCTGAAGGGAATTCAGAATGGAGGTTTTGAATGCATCATTCTTCATTAGCTCAATTAAAGGGAAAGGGATTTTCAATTTTTGAATTTCAAACTCGAGGTTGAAGGAATAATGCAGCCTATCTAGAAACCTTACCTCATCAGCTGTAGGTTTGAGTTGGACTTGATCAGGTGTGGCTGAAGGTGTTGGTTTAGGCAATGCTTTGGATGGGACAACCACTTTCTTTGGTAAAACAATGACCTTTCTAGCTAGTGCAGTAGGCTGCTTGATAGGTACAGCATTCTTCTTGAGGGGAGCAACCAGCCTAGACCTCAGTTTGTAACCTCCCTGACCATCAGCCTGATAGACAGCCTCTTCAGTGATCTGCTCATCAATTAGGGCTTCCTCATATTCTGCTTGTGTCAGAAAAGAATAGTCGACCTCATCCTCCATGCAGTGGATATTGTCTTTAGCTTCTCCTTCTTCTTCAATGAATTCTGGATCTTCTTCTAATACAACATTTTGAAATGGAGCTCTTATCCTCTGATCTTCCCCTTGATTTCTCTCCCTTCTGAGAATATGAACTAGGGGGTTTCCTCTTCTATAAGGAAGAAAATTTGGGTTTCGAGGAGCAAAGTCACTTGGACCTTTACCCCTCATAGGTAGATGTCCTTGGTCCTTCAACTTAGACATTTCAGCAGTCAGATTATCTAGAAGTTTGGTCATTTTTTCAATCTTATTCTCTAATGCCGAAGCCCCACTATAGTCTGTTGACTGCTTTTTCCTGTCTATCTTCCCTTTGACCTTCTGAGATGCTAGAATGTTTGACTCTACCTCAAGGGAAGGATCCTGCATGAGTGATAAGGAGGAAGACCTCCTTTCTCTGAGAAGTAGACAAAAGTTAGAGTCAAAGGCATTTGCATAAGTTATCCTAGCTGAGGTATCAGTGGACTTAATTTCGGTAGGGATCTTGCTGTACATATTATTGAATCTCTTGGTAAAGTTGGAGACAAACTCCCCATTTTCTGTTTTCAGGTTGTTGAATTATGTGATATAGTAGAGGTGGTCTCTCCTTTCTCCCCAATGCTTTAGGAAAATGTCATCTAGGTCCTCTATGCCTACCACTGATCCAGCAGGCATTTCCTTAAACCACTTTCTAGCTTGGCCATCTAGGATTTGCACAAAAACCCCAGTCCATACATCTTCTTGTTCTATGTTTATATTTTCATCATAGCTATACAAAGCCTCTAGGTGTTCTTCAGCAGTGAAATCCCCTTCCCCTATAAACTTAGGCATATACTTGAGATAATCCCCAGTAGGCATGGCTGCGAGAGGATTTGGCAAAATTAGGGGTGCATACCTAGCTACTAGGATCCTTTCCATCTTGGTCAATTGAGGGGTAGCCATATTGGAAATAGGAATGGACAGGGTTGTGGAAGGCGGCACTGATGAAGATACTTGCTGAGAAGGCAGTGGTATACTTATCCCAGTGGAGTCAACAGGGATTGGATCTTCACAAGTAGAAGTGCTTGAAGATGCCCAAACCCTAGATTTTTCTGATGTATCAAAAAATTCCTGGGAATTAAGAGTTTGAGCAGAAGAAATAATAGCAGAAAGATTTCTTGAAATACCTGATGTAGCTTTTTGTGCAGCAGTGCTGGTCTGTCTTAGTAAAGCCCTAGCTTTCCTCAAAATTTCTTCTAGATCTTAAACAGGTGTTGCTGGTGGCCCCTTTGGGTTTGCTCCGATACTTGGTCTTCTTGAAGCCACCTTATATCAATGGAGTCACCAGATAGATGATTACAACCATAATAATGTCCAAGCTTTGTCTATCATCAAAGCATGGATCTATGTCGTCTCTCAGGGAAGTTGAGCTTCAATATCCTCTCCCCGGCAACGGTTCCAGTTTGTTATCACTCTAGGAAACTCCTCTAGGTTGTAGCTCGAGGATGCCTGGTCACTTACAATGTTTTTAGGGTTTTCTGATATGGATCAAGTCAGTTGACCTATATAACCTTTCCACTCTCGAGGCATGCATAAAACTCACTCGTTTACAAGGCTTTGAGTTGCAATTGCTCAGAAGTTCGACAATAAGGTGCAGGGATGGAGAACTCACCAGGCTGACAGACTTACATACAAAACACATGCATATAAATGGCTAAATCCTGATGAGGATGGTATTTATAAATCAAATAGCACTAATAAACCAATAGGATGACAACTATCAGCTTTTTTATCAATCTGAAAATGACCTAAATACACATTCAGGCATAAATACAATAAAGAAAGAGATGATGGCTGAATAGATCACAATAAAAGAGCTTATATCATGAATAAGTAAAATGAGAAGCTTGAAAGCATAATCGACTCATAAATCCCCGAAGTTGAACCTTTATTATAAAATCAATCATGGACTTTATAGCCTTCTACAAAAAATGATAGATCTTGAAACTTCGATTTGTTTTCACAAGAAATACTCAGAAGTGATAGTTTTTTAGATTTAGGGTTTAAAACCCTAGCTAACTATTTGTCTATCTATTTAGAAAATCTAGTTCACTGAGTGAATACTAAATAACTGCAGTAGTCACTGATAATCACCACAGCTGGTTCAGTGTAATTTTTCCGCCAAAAGTTAGTGTTTCGGTGGTTAACTAACGTGACCTTTCTTGTTTAATCCACCGAAATTTCCTACCCTACCGCCACGGTTGGTGATCAAAAGTTATAACCTCTAACCCATCGGTTCCCCAGGCCTAAATGCTTCCTCAAATGACTAACGTCATGACGGTTTATGCATTGGCGATTGGAAGCTCTGTCCTCTAGCCCATCGGCTATCTAAGCCTGAACGTATCAGCGCTTTCCATCACTAGCTTGTTGGCGATCGGAAGCTGTAATAACTAATGCATCAGAACCTCTTATCTGAACGCCACCGCAGTGTCGAAGCTTTAAACCACCAGCTTTGCAATTCAAAATCAGAAGCTCTAGCCACTATCCCATCGATGCCTTAGATTGAAACGCTGCTGCTGTTTCGGAGGTAAAATGAACTATTTTTATTCCATATCGAAATGATTTTTGTCATTTATCAGAGGCCTTGTCTGTTGCTTTACCGACACTACGGAGATTCTTAGTTGTAAACTCGTCAATCCATAGTCCTTAGTTCTTCCGATCGCCGATGATTTTCTATTGTGACAGAACCCATAGTCAGTCTGTCTCCTGCCGTTGTGGCTCCTTAGTGAACTATCTTGCCGACGGTTAGTGTTTTCAAGTTCCGACGCTTTATTAAGTAGTGGCTCTGATTTCCAATATGCAACTTCAGCGGCATTTAGTGCTTTATATCCCCAAGATTGCGGAACCTTTCAGCTTTGCCTCGCTGATACGTAGTCCTTAGAACCTCCGATCGCCGAAGTTTTCATCTGATTGCGGAAGCCATAGTCCGTATGTCTTTCAGTGGCTAATGAGATGTTCTGATTCCTCGCCCAAGCTACCGAAAGCTACAACTTGTGAAATTTTCATAAAAGACAAAGGCTTTCAAACTGTTAGTGATATTCATATCCCTCATTACGCAAATTAGATTCTTCATACTATCGAAATAAATTATTTTGGAAGATAACACATCAATCACTAAAGCCAATAAAAATTAATGAATTTTATTAAAATTTATTGAAAAACAATGAATTCTACCTTCGTCACACACAAACATTAATCTTGAAACATAAATATTATAACAAAACTATAAATATTCCACATAACTATTATACACAACCATCAAAATTATCATGAATCATGACAACGAAAGTGGAATTTTCATAATTCTATCCCTACTCAAATTCCTCGTAACTATTGTACACCATGTATGGAACCATCAAAATTATCACGAAAGTGGAATTTTCATGACTCTATCCCTACTCATAGTTTTAAACTATCCATACAATCACATGACAATTATATTCAATACTTCATATTTTCTTTCTTTAAATTTCTTACATGAATGGTCACTAATAAAGTATATATAATGTCTTAATCAATTTCATGGCTTCATCCTTTCTCATAGGTATAATAAATTGTATACTCTATTAAGAGTTATTAAGAGTTACGTGGTGACAATGTTTTTGGTATTGTTATATGCTTTTGCGAGATGGAAACATGTGATATGATGGAAAGAGTAAGAAGGCACATTCCAAGAACATTCAAGTACATTAAACTATAAAAGCAAGGGAAATAAAATTTTACCATTGGGAATTGACAAACATGCATCAACTGTGGCAATATAGTGGTATTTGCAAAAACATAACAGTGTGGAATTGCAAAAGTTTAAATATTAGAGAATACTCATTGGATATGTAAATGTAAATGCAACTTTCACTTCCAAACACTTTGTTTTTGTTTTTAGGTTTTAAAGTATTATAAAGATCATTGAAAAAATTATGTCATGACTATAATGATAAAGGTGAAGATTAAAATTGTATATAGTTGGGCAAAAAAACGAGGTATAAATAATCTCAAGTATCTTATTAGGATAATAATAAAGATGAAGATGAAAATGACATTTGTATATAGTTTCACTATAATCATGTATAAGTAATTTAAATTATCACAATATCAACCAGATATAGTTTTACCACAACCAAGCATAATTATAAATTGAATATACATGGTAGGTAGATATTATTATATTATAGCTTTAAACTATGTGGTTCAAAACATGGAAGGTTGATAAATTGCCACCAACAACCTTTACAATAAATAAAATTAAAATAATACGATGTGACCATGAAAATGTATGTTCATCTTAAAAACATTTATCATCACAATATCTAGGTTATCCCTGAAGTATTCCTATAGCTCTTTTGAAGACTATGATAATGATTTGCTCGAAACACAATGTTACATTTTTAAAGATGATACACTCTATAACTTCATTTTTATTCTAAGGGATTAGCACGCCATTCCAAATACATTGAAATTACTTTTTATACGACAGGAGAAAACTAACATGTAAAAGTTAGTTATTATTACATAAGCAAGCCATGACTCATTAAAGACTGGGGGTTTGCCATGGTAGTCATCATTGATTCATCTTTGGAAAAGTCTTGTTATTCCCTTAGGGAGATGCAATTTTATGGAAAACTAAGTTTTATTTAGCATATGCCATAGACAAAATGATTAATAAGCTATTTAGCTTTATAGAGTGGCGGAATGACATTAACTTTTTCAGCTAAAATTTTCTATATTATTTTGCTTTTATGTATACTTAAAAAACTATCTAGAGTCAAAAGGTCAAAACAACAAGTTTGTTTACCTTAAACATTTTAGAAGTAAACACTTATATTAGTCTTACCACTTATTCATATTTTGATGAATTTATCATATTTAAATTTTTAAAAAACTAAAAAAAATCATTTTAAAATGTTTTGAATAATTTGAAAATGTTTTGAAGTTGTCAAAATTGTTATAAGTATCTATCTATTTTCAAACTCTCTATTAACTATGATTTTCTTTTTAAATGGATTTTTTATACTATTTCATTAAAAATCACTGCGTCGAGAGGTGCTCTACAGCCCAGTATAGGGGAGATCTTGTAACTTTATGTAACATTACATAACGTTACATAGATGTCAGCTATAAAAAACAAAACTTTTAATTCTATTCCAAAATAAATGTCGGACACAAAAACAACCCAATATGGAAGAGATGTTGTAATGTTTCTACCTAACAAAATAAAAAATAAAAGAAATTAATTATTAGCCATAAAAAATGTCGGTGAGAAAAACAACACAATATAGGGGAGATGTTGTAATGTTTCTACTTAATGAAAAAAAAAAAAATTTGAATTATCGGCAAAAAAAATGTTGGTCGTGCACATGGTTTTAAAACCATGTGCAAGGCCTCCTAAAAAACCCATGGTTTTATTGTACATGGTTTAGGAGGGCCTTACAAATGGTTTTAAAGCCATGTGCAAGGCCTCCTAAACAACCCATGGTTTTGTTGTACATGATTTAGGAGGTAGTTGAAATGGTTTTAATACCATGTGCAAGGCCTCCTAAACAACCCATGATTTTAGGAGGGCCTTGCACATGGTTTTAAAACTTTATATGGGGGAGATGTTCTAATGTTCTTTCCTAACAAAATAAAAAATAATAAAAAATATTATATGCAGCCATAAATAGTATTAAATATTAATAATAAAAATATTATTTGTGAACCTTAAATAAAAATATGTGCCTTTTGGTCTGAATCACATTAAAACTGATAGTTGAGTGCAATACTTAAGAAGAGGTTTGTACCTCCAAAGATTTGATCCCACTCGGCGCTTGATAGAGCATAGAATTTGGACCTATGCTGGTATAAAAAACAATGTGTATATGATATTGATTATTTAATTTAATTTTAAAAATCGTTATAATTTTTTTAAAGTAAAAACATGTTTTGTCTCATAAAATGAATTCTATTCTAAAATTAAAAGAATTTTTCTTTAAATTAATTATAAAATATAACATTGATTGAAAATATCGCTAATTAAAATATTTGTATTTCATTTAATTATATGATATTGATTATTTAATTTAATTTTGTATATCATTATAAAAAGATTTTAAAGTTAAGGTGTGAATGTTTTGTCTCAGGTTATAAAAATGAATTCTATTTTAAAATGAAAATATATTTTTTTAAATTAATTAAAAAAGATAATATTGATTGAAAATATGGTTAGTTAAAATGTTTGTATTTCATTTAATTATTTCAATTTTGATTTTGAATGAAAACAATTTTATTTAAATAAATTTAAACAACTAAACATAGATTTAGAAACTTCAAATTGAATTGAAAAATGTGGTGACCTCATCTCTAAATGAGAGCGTAAATGTTCTTCCATACCTTTCAAGAATGGTGTGTTTTTGTTGAAAAATGCATGGCATGTCTTTTATCATTAACATGTATGCTTATGATGTTGATTTAAACATATGTATATATATGTATTCATTGTTATTGCATGGGCATGCCTTATTAAAGCTTGGGAGTGCATATGCCCCGTGTATCATATTGTGTTTTGTTCTCATTGTTAAGTGTGGAGAGAGGACAAAGTGAATAATGTATGAATGTGAAAGGTAAGATTTCATTATGTATATATCTTTTTTCAAAAATCAACTTATGTTAGCATGACACTAACAATATCACTTAAAGATAGCAATTGATGTTATTTGTTAAAATATATATAGAATAGATAATTAGTATGGTTTAGCTATGGATGTGATTCACTCCATGAAATCCATATATAAGAATTAGTTTATGAGATATAGCTATAAGAGTCATTTTATGAGATCCACCATTTTGATGGGTTCAAATACATACCAAGTAAGTATTAAATAGTAGCCTATGACAATTTGATAATCTTGAAGCTATATTTCACTACTTGATATTAGATAATCTTGAATCTCTATTTCATTACTCGATCTTGAAACATACAAACTACAAGGACAACACATTAATTTTTTTTTGATAAAACACATTACATAATTTAGTTGAAACAAAAAGATACAAAATCACACAACAAAATTCCTCTGGCCACTACTAATTCTTCTAACTATTTTGGAAAACAATAAATCTCATTCTACCAAGCATATCCACATACCCAAATGGAAAACATACATCAATGATAAAAGATAAAAGAAGCTTACCTTGTAAAATAAGTTTGGAAGTTGAAGATTCCAGAGAGTTAATGAATATGAGCATGAAGAGCAGAAGAACGATGGAAGAAATGCCTGCATGCTGAAATCTCCCCATATTTGATATAATGAATGAATATGAAGCTGTATATTCCCCTTTTTACTATATATATTCAGCGATCCAAAAGTTGCTGACCAAGATCACATGTTCGTGCAGTCTCTTCCACTTTAAAGTTGTCATGTCTTGAGCAATTATGTTAGAGAAACGCATTATTCACATTGTTTATGGAAAATGCATCCCATACAACGTGTTGTGGTGGGATGGAAACGTTACACGTGAATATTAATATGGTGATAACAACCCAGACCTGCACCTGCTTGTGCCTTGTAACTGGGAACCCCAAGTCCTTGGATTGATCTGGTCGAATTCTCTTTTAGCATGCAAGTCGTGAAGAATTATGTGTTCTTATTTGCATGACGTTGTTCTATGTGTTATAAAGGTGGAAATAGCTTTTGATCTCATGAGATATTGATAAGCTCTCCTCATCGAGTTCTGCATTATGTTGACTCGTACATCTTGGAGACTATAACATCAAATCAACGCTAGAATAGTGATCACATGGGAATTTATGGTATCGACATATATTAAATATGTCAACAAAGGAACGCCTTAAACAAGACACATAGCTTCCATCATCGTTTAGACGTTTGTAAGATTGAGGTGAAAATGTTGTGGTTGCATAACAATTTTATGGCAAAACAAAAAATAAAAACCAAATTATAGTTGCCCACAATGTGGTTGTTTCCTTTCTTGAAATATTTGTTGAATTCGAACCTGTCTCAACCAAGGCAATGATCCAGAATGCACAGGGACAAGTCAACTAAGTGGTTCTCATTTAGGGATGGGACCTAGACTAGGAAAAGGAACTAGGCTGAGTAAATGAACCAGGGGATCACCAATACTTGTTGAATCACTAGTAGGCGAGGATGGGGATTTTATGCCTTTTCTTGACTAAAAGAGAGCATTGGAATCACAGGTAGATCCATTTCAAGCATATGTGGATGCAATAAATCTACAACAAAGGTAGCCACATTCTGAGCATCCAAGCAAGCAACAATCGTTTACACAATAAATTAAGCAATTGATTATGTTACTTTAGTTATTTCTGTTTATACAGTTGAAGAAGCAGTCGATCTAGTTGTCATTTTATTCAACAATTGTTTCTGTTGTTTCGACTTATTTTGTTGATCCTGTAGTTCTGTTGTTTCGACTTATTTTGTTGATCCTGTAGTTTATGGGGGTGGTGAGGGCCACCATTCTCCCATCTCCCATGTCACACCTTGAAGGATTCCTTGTTAAATGCGATATTTTGAGCATCCTTCTAGACCCACCATGGTTCAATTGCAGGTTCTAGTCGGCATATTATGCTTTGTATGGTCCCCTGGTGCAGCGTTGCACTTTTTGGCTTTCTGAGAGAGGTTGTGATATTTTCTATACAATAAGCGGTGTGTGTTTTCCCATGAATATGTCAATGCAAATATAATTCAAGCAATTTCGCCTTTTCTGGAGGGTATTTTTTAGGGGGTAATGGTGAATAAATTTTAGCTAACACATTCTTTGAGTTGACTATTTGTTATTGATAGGAGTGGAATGACTAACATATAACGTGTTGTGGAATTGGGAAGTAAAGACGGAAGCAAAGCAAAGGTTGAAGTATTATAAATTTTACCATTTCATTGAATTACTTGAAACAAAAAAGATGCTTTGTAAAATGGGAAATCTCATGCCTTTAATGACTATCTTTTGTGTGGCAGAGAATTAACAGTTCCTTTTGACTTTAAAGTGTGGAGTATGACAGATGTTGCAACGATGGTGCCCTATTGATCTGCCATTAATGGTGGCCTTACCCTGGCATGATCTGACTTGACCTGCTCCGCACCTGAAAGTGGTCTTAATTAATGTAATCTCGTTTTCCTCTCAAATGATATGGAAGTCCAATGTCGTGAGTAGGTGAGAAGCATGAAGCATCGTGGGTTACCTAAAACATGCATAAACCAACATTAATAATGGATGACGGACCTTCTATTGTCAATGTGGGAAGGCATTCCCTAGATAGACATCATTGACTGAACCAAATCAAAATCTAACAAATTTGTATTAGTTAAAAAATTCATATAAATAATGTTTTTTGAACTATACACAAAGCAAAAAAAACTATAGATTGAGAAACATTTATAAAATCTAAGAGCAAATTAACAAGGAGTAAGTAATTTATATATCCATGTTGAGGACATAATAATGTAGTCACTATCTTATTATGTCCCCTCCAGGGGATATATATGATTCGATTAGATGCATTAATCTTGAACAATTTGAAAAATTTTCATTTTAAACTAAGGTTTTTCTATAATGCAGGGAAACTTTTATTTAAGTTTTTTTTAAATTATTTTTTCTTTTTTAATTGTCATTGGTTCTGCAAAGGTGAAGTTGGCTTGGATTCCTGTGCCCCAAGACTCGTTAGCGAAGTGATGTCAGCTACTTATATGCCTTATAATATTAAATAACATTACTCCTTATAATATTAAATGCGATAAAGTATATCATTAAAAATTGGTCATGTTTTTGGATGTGTATTTCCAACTTCCAAGTTCATATTGAATGGGTATGCAATACATCACTTTTCCTAGAGATAGACAAATATGAATGCTAGCCTTGGCTGAGCACTTATTTCAAACTTCATACCATTTGTCCACCTCCTAGTGCCAATGTTCACCGTTTCTAACAAGGCTCATATAAGTGGAGCTGCAGATTCCATTATATATTGATTTTCCCAGAGACACCGTCACAGCTCAGGGGAACAACCAACTTTGAAATGTGATCCATCTTTTAATAGCATTATTAACTATGAAACGATATGAGAATAACTTGTGGTAGTTGGAGTAGTTTCTTCTCGCCTTGAAAAGATATGCCATGATACGTGGTGGTGGTGGAGGACAGGAACCTTAAAATTTTCACTCCTACGAACTTCCTTCAATTATTCCAATTTTCATTTCTTCCAACTTCATTGAATTATTCCACTGTCAACCTGAGAGTGTAACAACTAGAAACAAATCGACGAGGGAAATGTGGTCTCATGGACTGCAATGATTGCACACTATGCTGAACATGGACATTCTCAGGACTACAATGATTGCACGCTATGCCAGACATGGGATATCATGTCCCCGCCCCTCTACTGGAGAGAGGACGCGACTATTGCTACTATCTAATCTAGGATATCTAATCCCCATGAACATACATATGTAAAATGAAATGCATTGAACTAATACATGCATAGATGCATAAACATTTAACATACAACAGAAGCATACACATGTTCATCATTTTCATTGTAATCCATTAAACAAAAACAATGCAGAGATTAACACAAAGATACTTATCTTATGAAGAAGCTCGTCCTGCAACCAGCTATGTCGTTGCAACGTTCCACCCAACCATAGGCTAGTGTGTTGATCAATCTCTCAGCAACACTGCCACCCCTGAGTTGGGCATGATTCCCACAAGGAACAAGGGAACACTAATAGGCTCACACATAGCCAAGGATACCACAAAATTCAACCAAGCCAACACAGTTGGGTTTATCAGGCTGCAAATGAGATGGATAGGTTGACTGCTAAGCTAGTGAGATCCTCAACAAAGCTATGGACACCTGCATCAAGTCTAGCCTGGCTTCTAAACATCTACCCACCCAACACAAGGAAGCATCCCCTTCTCTGCTACACAGTCCCTTGGGCTATTTCTTCCCTTCCAGTGCTATTTAGGGTGTGCAAAGAAGAAAACCAGCCCCCTAGTTCTGTCTGTGAGGTTCCTTCACACACTAGGTTTATCAAGTTGGTCAGGCCCCATTTCCACTCCCAATTCAATACAGACCAAAGAACAAATGCATACACAACAATATACACAATTTCTGGGTTGAGAAAAATAGTTTGGCAACAAAATGAATTGCCAAGGTGGGTGAAAACACCCCCTTAACAACAATTCGTATTCCAGGGACGTTTTGGCCCTAATGTGGCCAAAAATGAATTCATCAACACCCAAGAGAATGTGGTTTCTCCTCCCAATCATTGTGCAACACAAAAATGATTTTCAGCTTGGAGATCAGTGGAGAAAATGCAATAAAAGCGTTGGGGAAGAGAACCAACCACATATAAATACAAAAAATGAATTTCCAGCCTGAGGAAAATGAAGAAACGATTGCCCACATGAGGTAAAACACACACATCAACCCAAAAACGTGATTTCCACACACAGGAAACTTCCAGCCGTTTGAGAGAGCCCCAACGTGGATGACTGATGGTGAGAAAAACACCCAAGAGCTCCAAAGATCGTGAATGAGAATACACAACAGGAGAAATCGTGAAGGTAAAACAACTCCCAAGATTTTCTACATGAGGAAAATGGAGAATGTGGATGTATGTCCAAATGGGCATGCATTTTGGGTGTTAACTTGCCCCAGAAGTCAAGAACATTTTCCCAAAAAATGGGTTTTCCCCAGATTCGAATTTTCTTCCCATACTCTTCCCATCCCTATGCAATAACTGCTTCAACCAATTTCTGGCAGAATTAAATGATTGGGTGAATGAGACAAGAAAGGTATTTGACTGTTTGATGGGTTCTCCCATTGACATTTGGCTTTTCCCCATTGGCCCCCAAAGGTTAAATATTCCCCCCCCCCATATCCTTAGGTAATCATGCCCCCATCTCATTATTTGTTGAATTGACATAGCTGGTTGTGGGTTTTTAATTAAATTGCATATTTACATGATGCGAAAATTATAATGTGCCGGCTAGCATGAAATATCATCAGCAACGATTTTAATCGCTGAAACATAAAACGTTAAATCAATGGTGGGGATTTTTCCTTTAGCTCCACACCATGATTAATTACAATATATACATCATATACATTTTTAATGTAAACGGGGTCAAAACCGGGGTGTTACATGGGAATTCTTAGGAGGCCTTAAGATTTTTTTGTGAAATGAGAAATTCAAGTATCCAAACAAATTAGTTTACATTCTCCAGTGTTCTCCCGACGTTTGCTGATCTAGGGGTGCTCAGACATGGCAAGGAGGTACATGAACAAATAATTAAAAGTGGATTAAACTGTGATGTGTTTGTTAGGACTACGCTTGTAGACATATATGTGAAATGTAGGAGTTTAGAGGATACACGCAAAGTGTTTGACAAAATGATTGAACGCAATGTGGTCTTGTGGACTGTAATGATTTAAGGGTATGTGCAGAATGGTTGTATTGATGAAGCATGGGAACTCTTTGAGAAAATTCCAAAACGAAATTTGGTCTCATCGAATGCGATCATTGTGGGATATGCACAATATGGGTTTGTTGACAAAGCACAGGATCTCTTTCTGAAAATGCGTAGCGGGATGTGACCTCTTGGAATACCATGATCACAACGTATTCATTGAATGGGCATATTTGAGAGGCCTGTATGCTATTTGAGAAAATGCCTCAATGAAATGTTGTTTCCTAGAGTGCTATGATTGCTAACCACATAATGGGCTTATTGATGAGTTCCTGAAGCTCTTTTAGGAAATTCTAGAACTAGATGTTGTTTCATAGAATACAATCATTGCAGGATATGGACAGAGTGGATATAGGAGCTAAAGAATGCTATGTCACTTTCGGGGGCTTTAAAATGGATTTCATTTTTGAACTTGGCTTTACTAATACCACGAGGAGGGGTGTTTTCACTGTGGGGTAGAATGCAAAGCATAACAAATCCATTGTGTACATAGAGATATGGGATTTTCATACACTTGTTGTATTGATGGGATTGATGGATTGTCCCTGACTACTTTCTTTACACATTACCACGTGATATGTGAATCAGGATCAACAAATTTGGAGTGACCCAACTGTAGAGTATGGAGAAATTTGGAGCTACCCATCACTAGGAATTGAAATCCCCAACCAGTTAATCAAACTATGCTTCACTGACATGAGTTATTTTGTATTGGGTTCAACTCAAATAATCCATGGACACTCGGTTTCCCTCCTTTGTTGGGTCACCAGAGTGGTTTGTTTGACTCAGCCCACAGGTTGGTTATGGAAAATGTGGTGAGCATTGTTGGATTTGGTGGTGATAATGTAATGGCTAAGTCAGAGGAAAGGACTGACCTAGAGTTGTAAGAAGACCCTTATAAACATACTGTAGATGATCTTTCAGGTGAGTTGGGTTTTGGGTTATTAAATATAGTTTGTTTTATGGGAAGCTTGATGTTTAAATTTTGTTTGTATCTTATTGCTTTTGTTTTTGTGGTTTTGAGGAGATCATGGTTTTCTTGTAAATGCTATATCCATTGTCGGCATTTGATACGCAGCAGTGATCTTCAATGTTCAGTAGAAAACAGTGTTTTGTTTGTGTCTGTTAATGTTTTTTTTAAATTAGAACAACATCCTCACCTCTGCACATACTTGTAGAAGTTGTGTTCTATAGGTAATATCCATTAGTTTGTACAAATTCTAGATATTTTAAAGATATTACTAGGTTGGTCCTGACTGAGAGGTTAACAATGAAAACTTAGTTTATGTCTTGATGAGGATAAGGGGAACCACATGTCCTTAAAAAAAATAGATTTTAAATGACAAAATGTGAAGTTACAAGCATATACATACATACATACATACATACATATATAATCACCCAAGCAATGGGATGATAAACCATAAGGAACACGTTGCTTATATAAAATTATGGGTAGTATTGTGTTTCTTCAATGCATGGAACATCACCAAATATCTAGGAGTCAAGTTTGCATATAATTTACATGCCATTAAAGAATGGTAACACAATTTTATGTAAATAAATTAACAATTAAAGAAAATTTCCATATTTTATTCCTACATGGAAAATAGATAAATTAGTTAACAAGTAACTAACAAGTGTGCTATGAAAACTGGAGGAGCAATTCTTTGGAGAGATCCAAGAAGTGAGGAGGGAGGAACCTTTGGAGTTTTTAGTAGGTGGCCAAAGCTCAGGGTATTTCAATGGTTACGAAAAGAGGGGGGGTGTATAACTTCCGTCCTTCTGACCAGAGAGACTTGAATATTGGGGAAATCATGATCAATTTAGTATCCTACAAATTGCCTGATCCTATTGGTCTAGATCGTAAACCTGTACAATGCTTTCTGAAAGCATAATCTATTCCATCTATGATAGTTAAGTCTGCAAATATAAGGGAAAAGATCTAGCTCATGGAATATCATGCTTTAATTGGAAAATTCATTGGTTTATAGCCCTCGGAGAAAGCTTTGATTTGGTGGATTACCTCTACATCGAAACCTAAAGGTCATTTTGATTTACATTTGGGATCAAAAGGCTTTTTTACTGTTTCTTTTATCAGCATAGAAGTTAGGAATCAGATTATAGATGGTGGTCCATATTTCTATTACTCTGCGGGCCTTTTCCTACGTCCTTGGAAAGAGAAATTTTTTCCTGAAAAGGAAGATACGTGAATAGCACCAGTTTAGATTAGGTTATATTTACTCCCATAGGAATATTGGGATTCTGAAATTCTTGAAGAATTGGGTAATTGTTTAGGTTCCTTTATCAAAATTTCAGAGCAAACAAAATCCAAACGATATACTGCCTATGCTCGTATTTGTATCTATATGGATCTCTCTAAGGCGCTTCTAGAGGCAATAAGGATGCTCTGGGAGGATGAAGAATGGCTCCAAAACTTGGACTATGAACAAGTTCCCTTTAGATGTCGTCGATGCAATGAATATGGCCACTTGTTTCGGGAATGTCTTATGAATCATCCTAAAAAACTGGTTGATAAGGCATCTGATCCAACGGATCCTGGTTTTTCCAAAGTGACTACATGTAAATGAGGCAACAGAAAACAAGAACATCAAGATAGTTTCAAGAAAATGAATAGTTCTAATTCTTTTGAGATTTTGGGTAACCATGTTGGGAAGTCTTTGGATTCAAGAAGTCCTGAGGGTAATCATTCCATCTCAGATGTTGGCCAACCTTCTTCAAGACTTTCCTCTGCCCCAATTTTCTCCAAGGATCTTCTTAAAGGAAAGACCCAACAAGAAGCCATATCAGAGGTTGAAGCCATGGATACTTTTCCACAATCGGAACTCCTAGATAAATCTGAAGATATGGATATTGGTGAGTTAGATCTTGAAGGAACTGAGAAAGCCTGTTCAGATAAAGTTAAAGGTTATGTCCCTCAAGAACAGGTTAGTCTTTTGAAGGAGGCCATTCTGAAAGCCAAATTCTCAAGTTCTTTAGGTATTAATTCAAGTTCCTTCAAAGAAACAAAAAAATCAGTTGAGGACAGTGGCAAGAAATCTAGTCATAAATCCAATAAACAAAGGGTGGATGATGTAGGGAGGCGGTTGGTTGATTCGGGTCAATACTCGATAATCAAAGCTACTCTTGGTCTATAATTTTCTTAGTGAAGCTCCTCTCATGGAATAATTGAGGCATTAATAGCCTAAGAAAAATGAAAATTCTCTTTCAAAATATTAAGAGGACTAATCCTGCAATTTTCTTTTTATAAGAAACCAAATGTCATGCTAACTTTATTCAGGAGCACAGGAGTAAAATCTGGGTCCGTTGTGAAAGTATGGGTATTGATTCAAAAGGATTTTTTGTGGGTTTATGCATCCCATGGGATCCTACTCGGGTTTCCCTTTCTGATTTTCAAGGAACCCGTAATTCGATCTCTGCCAATTTCAAAGTGGTTGGTTTTCCAATTTCAGGTTTACTTACGAATGTTTATGGTCCTCAGCATTCGAGTGATAAGCGAAGTTCTCTAAATTCCCTTACCAATTTGAGGACCCATATGCCTCTTGAGCACTAGATGGTAGGAGGTGATTTTAATCTAATCACTTCTTTGGAGGAAAAAAAGGGTGGTCGACGTTGTTTAGAGGAAGAATGTAATCTTTTCCACGATACCATTGAAGATCTTGGTCTCCTAGATATTACTCCGGGGGTTGGGTGGTTTACTTGGCATAACAAAATAATAGGGGATCTCCATATTGCTTCCATACTGGATCGGTTCTTAGTTTCTGAATCTATTATTGATTTAGGAAGTGAGATCCATAGCTCGACCCTCTCTGGTAGAGGTTCTGATCATTGGCCGATCGAACTCATGTTCAATGGATTAGGGTCTCAATTCAAGAAAAGTTTTAGTTTTGAGCAATTTTGGCCGGATAATCCATATTTTGAAGATAAGGTGAAAACCTCGTGGGATGAAATGCATTTCGATCAGAATCCTAATATATGATCCTTCCAACAAAACTTGAAGGCTCTGAAATCTAAAATCAAGAGATGGAATAAGGAAGAGTTTGGGAACATTTCCGGGAAAAGCGTCGACTAGAGATCTGTCTTCATGAGATTCAGACCATCGAGCTCAATGAAGGCTATTCTCAGGATTTAATCGAGGAGGAATGGTTGGTGGAAACCCATCTTGAAGAACGTGAAAAAGAAGAGGAATTCCTATGGTGGCAAAATTCTCAAATTAAGTGGCTTTGTGAAGGGGAGAAGAACACCAAATTCTTTCATCATTCTGTCATTCAATCTAGGTTTCAAAATAAGATTTATCCGCTTAAAAATGATGCAGGTGAAATATTGGAAGGTAGGGAAGAAATTGAGGAATTGGTAAACTCTCACTTTTCTAATATTCTTTCTGACCCAAGAAGGGTCCGGACGACTAACATTGAAGTCATTACTAGTCGAATTCCTTCCCTGGTTTCGAAGGAATAGAACAAGCTATTAATGAAATCTATCTCTCTTCAAGAAGTCTAGGAGGCAGTTTTCCAAATGAAGGAAGGTACCTCGCCTGGCCTGGATGGCTTTGCTGTTAATTTTTTTCATCATTTTTGGGAGATGATTAAAATGGATGTCTGGACTATTGTGGAGAAATCTAGAATTTATGGTCGTATTCTTCCTACTTTAAATGCCACTTTTCTTTCTCTGATCCCTAAAAGTGAGGGTGTTGATACTCTTGACAAGTTCAGACCTATCAGCCTTTGTAATGTGATTTACAAAATCATAACCAAGGTAATTTTTAATCACTTAAAACCCATTTTACCTTCTCTGATCTCTCCGAAACAATTTGGGTTTGTGGAAGGCCGTTAGATTTTGGATGGGATCATTCTTGTTCATGAAATATTATGTTCAATCAAATGTAAAAAGTTGTCGGGCATGTTGGTTAAACTAGATATAGACAAAGCTTATGATAAACTCAATTGGTAATTTATCCATAAAATGTTGGAAGAGTTTGGGTTTAGTTTGAATTGGGTCAACTGGATTATGCAACTTATTTCTATGACCTTCTTTTCTATTCTAGTAAATGGGGTCCTATTGGGCACCCTATATGCAAGTTAATTAAATCCAACATATAGAGTGTTCAATATAAATTGTTAACCCGGGGAAGTCTTTTATTTAAAGGATAATGCACACTGTATATGCTTTAAACACTAAGTAGTTGATGCTGTAAATGAATTACCCTACTTTCCTGTTCAACCCAACTCATCCCATGATCTACTTTGTCTAGCTTACCGTCTTAAGAATGCAATCACAAATACCTTCTTACAATCCTTAATCTAGAATTAAAAGATTTAGGAAATAGACATCTAGATTACTTTTGTAGAAAGTTAAATCCTCAATTACCAAGCCATCTGAAGATCCATCTCAACTATCTTAATTCAAATTAATCTAGGAATTCAAAGTGCAGGAATTAAGTTCTACAATTATAAATGTAAAGGGATGAACTGAAAAGATCTAAAGAAAACAACAATTGAAAGAACTAGGGATGAACAAGGTTGTCACAGCTATCACACAGTTGCATAAGAGAAAGTTAACCTACACAGTCGACTGTCACACCACACCACTACAATTTACAGGGGATGCAATTACTGATCATTCAAAGGAACACATGATAAAACGATGACTGTTGCAGCTTACTGTAAATAAATGAATTTATCATAAGATTCAAACCACACAATAGAATAAATAAAATACCTAATTAACTCAACAATCCCTATGGGAAGGCAGACCCATCCTTTGCACAGAGATGATGGAAGTAGCACACGTTAGAATGTCGAGATCTGAAGAATCAAACTCCTTGTATTAAAATGGCAAGATGAACACACAACCCTTGTCACAACTTATACAATATATTCGACTAATTTTCCACCCCTGGCTCAGAATAGTTCCCAGTATTTATACAATTACAATCATAACTTCTTCCCACTAATATCGGGAAGCCATGAAGATCTCTGATCTTCAGGCTGCCCCAATTTTTGCAAAAAAAATATTATCTTATTTGATTTTATTTGAGGACAATATGTTAAATTTTATGCTAAGTTGTAATTGATGACTCAGCAGAGTCAAGGATATTTAATGTAATTCTGAATATTTTAATTATAAATAAATAAAGGTGGAGACAACAGCTTAGGAGAGCTGTTAAAAGAGTGTTTACTGGTTAAATTGGTGGAGGAGACTGGGTGGAGAGCAAATAGACATGTGGCAGCATCCTCAAACCACTTCTAACTATTGCAGGTGGCAACCTCCCTACATTTGGGGTCATGGTTCCCCAAGAAAGTGGAATCAGAGCAGATGGCTCAATTAATGACAACTGACCCAAAAGACCTAGGCAATCTTTATAAAAATACCCATTGAAGAGAGCTGAGGCTGCTCATTCTAGAGAAGTGATCATTCAGGTGAATATACTTTAGAGAAATTCAATGGAAGGGAATTGTGGAAAGAGTTTTAAGGGTTAACTGCTAAGTTATCTAGTGCATCTTTTCAGCTAAAGGATCTTACTGCTGAGTGCAGAGTGTTTACTGAGTCATTGGACTAGTCTATTATTTGCTTACTCCACCCGTTCTTAGCCAAGAATACCAGGAACAAGCTCGGGGGTCCTGATAAAGCATTGTTTGAGTGCTCTCCAGGAGTTTGGTAGGGAGTAACGGCCTCCTAACGCTGTTGTTGTTCATCCTAATCAGGTTCTACATTCCTTTGTTCTACTCTGTTAGATGGTTAAATGTGAATTTGACTGTTAAATGAATGTTAGATGTTTAGTTGTAAAATGTTAGAGACAGAAATCTTCTAGATTATTGAAGGAATGATTCTGAAAGAGATGGAAAATAATTCTAATCTGTGTTTTTCCATGCCTGGAAGGACCAAACCATACTCCAGCACAGACAGAGTATTTAAATTAGATGAAGAAAATGATAAGAGACTGTAATGAATAGATGTGGTTCCACATTTTATAATAGCAGAGTAATTTATTTCAGTATGGAGGTTTTTATCGAAAGGAACAATAATCTAGTTATCTATGTTATTGTTTTTACAAGCTTATGCATGTAAATTTACTGGAAAAGAAATAGCAGTCATATAGTACAAGTAGAAGATTTATTATGTTAAGAGAATACATGTTGTATTTTTATACAGTAGATTATTCTTTTATTTAAGTTAAAATATGCTGGAGGATAAACTGTGTTATGTTATTTATATATTCCTTTATGTTTATTTAGTAACTATTTGCAAATGCAATAGAAGAATCACAGTTAAACTATTTTGTTTACAATCAATTCAGTAAATAAATAAACTATTAATTATATAGTTTATTTACTAATAATATTAAATAAACTAAGACTAACAGTTACTATTAACCAATGAAAGTATTATTTAAAGTATTTATTTTATCAAGAAGAAACTTATTTCTGAATCTATGTATATCTTTCAAATAACCCTAGTAAAATTCTTTCCATCATTTCAGTAGATAAAAACAACAAGAATACGATAATAACCAATATGAAAATAAATATATATCTATGTAAAGAACTGTTCCATAATAGGTTTATACCTGCAAGAGTAACTACAGGGTCGAAACCCTATATTAAATTTATTGTTTTAAATAAAAACATTTAAGCTATAATCATATTATTTGGATCATTGTGTTGAAATATTGTAACTTCGAAGAATATTCTATATGTATCTTTTTGTGGTCCCCGATGGTCCTATCGGGAGAACCACTTGTATTACTTTGTACCCCAATGCTCCTAATTGGAAGAACTAATAAGAGTCATGAGGTAGTCCCCTCTAAGTGTAAAGGTGGGTCATTAGCACCCCAGTGTGGTTACTTGATCCTACATGTGTAACTCGAGCCTACATGTCAGATGAGTTAAGTTAAGTGAATAGATGAATATAAATAGAGGTTTAGTGCTCCTCATTTAGAGCAAACATTCTTACTTGTGTAGCGCATTAGTGGAGGAGAGAGAATTAGCTGGAGAAGGAGGAGGATCAGGCTTTGATCTCCTTGTTGGTTTTATCTTTTATCTTTTGGGGCATCTATATTGAGGAAGCTTTTGCTGGGTTTTTCCCTTTAGGGTTTTCCCAGGATAAACCTTTGTGTTCTCTTTTGTATGGTTATGCTTGTCTATCTTTCAGTGATCCTGTTTATATGCTTTTGTGATGAAATCAAAATGAAATACTAATGATCTAGCATAGCATATGAAAATTTAACACATTGTTCAATAAACAATTAAACTATGATAGACTGGTTACAGTCCTTATTGCCACATATGTACAAATGCAATTAAAAGATATTACAATACACACATGTAATAACATTAACTTAAAACAAGTTAAACAAGTAACATAACTTATTTTAAAAAGAAATATTTGAACGAGGGTTTCATTCAAGAAAACCCTAACTTGTAATTCCAGAGCCAACAAGTAAAATATCTTATACTATGACTGAGTGACAGTCTTGAAACATTAAAAATAATCTATTACAAAATATATAATAAACAGTAAATTCTTAATACATAGTCGAATAGGGTAAAAACCCTAAGTACATAGAGTCACAACAATAGCATTACTGCAAGCGAGTCTGAGCTCGAAAGAAAACTTCTTCAAAAACCATTGTATTGCATTAACAAGACATAAGGCTGAAAATTTAAACCAAATACAATACCCAGCTCATGGCCGGGACTACCCATCGACGAAGTGAGGGTTTGTACACAGAATAAAACCAACATTAACTTATAAAAAGAAACTGTGTAGCTAATGGCAGAGATGGACAAGCCTCTAATCTCAGGGTTACACCCTCGACAACCCTGTTGCAAGCAGGGCAAGAACCCAAACGTTGAAACACAGGGCTTACCGGATTGAAGCCACTGCCTTCGAAGACAGCCAACATCATCCTCTTCACGATTTGCAAGTGGATTTTTTGGGTTCCTGCAAGGAGTATACAACACTAAGAGTTATTTACGAACTTTTAAAATATTGTAAAACCCCACTGCATAAATAACTATGTTGTAAACTACTTTGTCGAAAATAACAATGAATATTTACCTTAATAAGGAAAACAAACAGTCTATCCACGGGACTGTCACCAATAGCAAGTATGCACACGATTTTTCCAAACCCTACGACCACGAAGGAGCACACCAACAGCAGCGAAGACATAGCTTCGCATAGTAGTTACATGCCGTGAGGAAGCAAGATGGAGCTTAGGACAGGCCGCAAGCAAGTGCAGAACAATCCAATAACCTCTCGCAGGATAAAACTCATAGGTAAGGAGTTGGGAAACAAGACCGAGCTCAAGAAAATACAGCACAATAAACCCAGGCATTGGGCAAACTAGAACAATAAGGAACTCTCGGCCACCATGAAAACCATGTAGAGCAGCCCTAAGGGCTAGTGTGAACTGCGGAGGAAGAATGGCATAAGGTTAGGGTTACAATGGTTTTATACGACCAATACTTGGACAGGAGGTGACCACGTGCCACAAGAAAATCAAACCATGCATGGGTTGAGTTCTATAGTCACCTGCATTCCAATAATTTCCAATTATTTAAACAATGATTTGTTATCAAACTTGCATAAGCTATGATGTTGCATATGTAAATATCACATCGTAAATCATTTGTGTTTCTTATCAAAATGATGCATGAACTTTGGTATGTGCCCTATTATTATCCCATCGCTAATCATGGATCAAATATATCATAAAGTTGATAGCACGATATGGGCGTTTTGTTAAACCAAAAATTATCAACGTTGACCCTAGCAAAGTGGAATAACCTTATGATATGTGGAAAAAATCCAAAGTTAAATTGTTTAGAACCTTCGAACTAGCTATAGACTTGTGTGTTTATAAACATAGTAGTTTATGCATGTTTATAACCCTTATAAAACCAACGATTCGAATGGTAATAAACTATTAAGTTGGCTACTATAGTAAAATAATACATTCATGAATTCTTTTACATAATTCAAATTGGTTTAGAATTTAATAGACATTAGTGGTTTCTCAACTTGGCATTTGCTAGTAATTTACCATGACTATTTATTTGGTAAAATGATTTTATGATTATACAAGATAACTGGTGCTTAGCATAGGATAGAAGGTTGATCATTATAGAAAACATCTACCTTAGAAGTTGTTATAGATAGTAACTTAATATAAGAAAAGCATTAAAGAAGTAATAAGAATTGTAATGGAATAATCCTACTCGAGTCTATAATCAGTAGAACCACATGGATTGACTTAGATTTAAGAAGTAAAGGCAAACAGTGTTTTCGCGTGAAAAGACGCAGTTGTTTTTACACTAATCAAACTTATAATATCAAGAAGTTTTACAGGCTGTAAGTTTCCCTACAGAATGTAAATATCGATCAGCTTGATACTCAAGTAAATAGTATGATAATGTATATGATACCATAGTACGTGCAGTACGACATTGACGAGGAAGCTAATAACCTATTAATGAGCAATTGATTTATACATATAAGTAATAGGTTGATACTTACTATACAGTAGGTCAAAAAAGAAATCGAATTTTATATTCTAACGAGTATAACATTTGCAAGATAAGCATATCAATGTAGAAGTTAATATGCAACAAAGATCACAAGTCTAGAGTCCACAGTACATATCTTTACTATCACTAAGTTGATAAAAGAAGGCACTATTTTTTGAACTTCACTTACAAGAAAAACTGAAGAAAATAAACTACTTTACCTCTTTGAAGTTGCTTGGAATTTATCAGCTTATTTTACTAAGCACATTAATTGCAAATAGAAACACTTCCTGATACTTTATGAATTTAAAACGTTTACTTGTTCGATCATACCTATAAACCTGTAAGAACCAGTAATCTTTCTGCATTAGCATAAATGCTAAGTAAGCCCAGGATTCAAAGTTAGATTCCACCTACTTGTCATAAAGAAGACTCATAAGTAAACTAAAATAAAACAATGCACAAGTAAACCTTATCATGTTATGAAAAAAGAAACATGCTTGGTTAAGTAATTTAAAAATGTATATTACTGGTCATTAAAATATTTCATTTTCCTCTAACCGTTAGCTGTTAGTAACCATATATTCAACATTTTATGTATCTCAAAATTTTAAATTTTTGTGAAAATTTGGGGTTTTGACATGTAGTATCAGAGCACAAGGTTCAAATGCTAGGCCTTGATGAAGCCCAACTAGCTTTTATGAAATAGTGATTTGAATTATTATGCTGATGTATTTTCTTTTAAATGTTATTCAATAGAGAAATTGTTTCTGAAGTTTTACAAATAGGTATGGAAAGGCAGGAAGAATATGCAGAGGAGAAATCTCCATTTACTGAACCAGAAAACTTACCAAGAGATCCTATACCAGAAGATTTAACCACCAATTCCTCAGAACTGTTAAAAATCGTAAAAGACCTAAAATCTGAAATGGAATCTATAAAACGAGAGAATGAAAGGATTCTAAGGGCTCGGGAGGAGATGAATTAGATCCTAACATAAAGGTTTCAAATAGAGGGTAGGGGTAGAAGAACTGAATCAGAAGATACAAGTCATCAACATAAATTTAAAAAGATGAAACATACTAAAAATGAAAGCAGTTCATCTTCAGAGGTGTTTGGTGAACAAAGTAAATTGCATTCTACTAGTAATAGTGGTGATGACCATCATTATACTAAAAAGAGGAAATACAAACCTTATGAGGAAATTTCTGGGGAATTCAAAAAGATAAAACCACCAACATTCAATGGAGAGACTGAGAAGGGGGAGGAAGCAGAATCCTGGTTATCTGGGATGAAGAAGTACTTCCATATATATAACTATTCTAACCAATTAAAGGCTAGAATGGCTATCTACAATCTCTCAAGAAAGGCTAACATTTGGTGGCAGGACTTAAAGAGAGTTAAGGGAATAAAAGAGAAGAATGTAAATTGGAGTACCTTTAAGAAGTACTTTAAAAAGATATTTATGTCTGAGCAATACTATGAAGAGAGAGAAAAAGAATTTTATGAGCTTAAATTAGGATCAATGACAATGAAAGATCTAAACAACAAGTTTTTAAGTCTGCTTAGGTATGTGCCATACCTTGTAGATGAAAAACCAAAGGTACAACGATTCCTCATTTGTCTACCTTATCATATTAAGGACAGGATTGAATATGACAATCCAAAGACTTTGGAAGAAGCTATGAGGAAAGCCAACTTATGTTATGAACAGAATCAGAAGAAGGAAAGCATGGCCAACTAGAAGGCCAAGAAGAATAACAACCAGTATGATCAAAAGAAGAAAGAATTTGTGCCCAATAGAAATTCTAAGAACAATAAGGCCAGAAATTATCCTAATAAGAATTTCCAAGGAAATAAGAATAATTCACCAAGCAATTAGAATAATTCCAAGGGTAAATAGTTTGCTAATAACCATGGTAATTACACCAAGAACTTTGAGCGCAAAGAACCTATAAAGTGTTGGGAGTGTAATGGCCCACACTATGCTTCAGTTTGTCCTAATCGAAAAAAGACTGTTAGTAATATTCATACCATACAGGAGGAGATGACTGCTAGAGAATTAGCGAGGACTATGCCCAGAATCAATGCAGCCTTGGAGAATCGACAAGCAAAATATCAAACTTCCATGGTGGAAGTAGAAGGTATGATAAATCAAACCCCTATAACTATTTTGATTGATCTAGGAGCTAGTCTCAGTTATATTTCACCTAAAATGGTAGAAAAATGTAAGTTGCCTGTTGAAAAATTTGAAAATTCTTGGTTGGTTAAGTTAGCCACTGGTGCTAAAAGGAAGGTAACTTGTTTTGTAAAAGAATGTGCAGTAGTTATGGATCATTTTGAAACTGTTGTAAAGCTTAATGTATTGCCTCTTGGTTCTTATGATTTACTGATCGGTATGAATTAGTTAGAATAACATAGGGTAATTTTAAATTGTTATGATAAAACCTTTACATGTATAAACAGTGATGGAAAACCAGTAAGTGTAAAAGGAATCCCTAGAAAAACCACCATAAGGTAGATTTCTGCTCTACAACTTAAGAGAGCTGTTAGGAAGGGTTGCAAAGCTTATGCAGTAACAAGAACCGATTAGGAGAATCTAAATAAGACAGATAAATTAACATTGGAAGACATACCAGTCTTAAGAGAATATGTTGATGTATTTCCGAAAGAAATTCCAGGACTACCTCCAAAAAGGGAACTCGATTTCACCATTGAGCTGGTACCTGGTGCAGTACCTAGCTCAAAGTCCCCTTATCGAATGAACATACTTGAACTTAATGAATTAAAGTCTCAATTAAAAGAACTAATTGATAAAAAGTATATTTGACCTAGTGTGTCTCCCTTGGGGGCACCTGTCATCTTCATCAAGAAAAAGGACGGAACCATGCGATTTTGCATAGATTACCGTCAGTTGAATAAGATGACCATTAAATATCGATACCCGTTGCCCAGCATAGATGATCTGTTTGATCAACTACGTGGAGCCATGGTGTTTTTGAAAATATATTTAAGGTCTGGATATCATCAAGTTAGGATTAAATATGATATGGCCATTACGAGTTTGTTGTCATGTATTTCGGGCTTACTAATGCCCTAGCTGTTTTTATGTGTTTAATGAACAACGTTATGCATAAGTATCTAGATAAGTTTGTAGTCGTGTTCATCGACGATATATTAATCTATTCAAAAACTGAAGAAGAACATAAAGAACATTTAAAAATTGTTTTGCAGGAGTTACGAGATCATCAACTCTTTGCAAAGTTTAGTAAATGTGATTTCTTCAAGGATAAGATACAGTACTTAGGTCATGTGGTGACCAAGGAAGGGATTTCAGTAGATCCTGAAAAGATAAAGGCGATCAAAGATTGGTCGGTTCCTAAGGATGTAACTGATGTTCGATCTTTCATGGGAATTACTGGTTACTACCAGAGGTTCATTGAAGGTTTTTCGAGGATCGTGAATCCGATAAATTCTTTACAGAAGAAAGGAAAGAAGTTTGACTGGGACCATAAATGCGAGGAAAGCTTTAAAAAGTTAAAATTTTTATTAACCAGCACACCTATTTTAAGAATAGCTGATCCAAATAAAGAATTTGTAGTGTGCACTAACGCCTGCAGTGATGGCTTAGGCGGCATTCTGACTCAAGAAGGGCATGTTATTGCCTATGAGTCTAGAAAATAAAAAATTCATGAAAAGAATTATGCAACTTATGATCTGGAATTAGCTGCTGTTATACATGCTCTAAAGATGTGGTGACATCACCTAATTGGCAGAAAATTTATTTTAATGACTGATAATAAAGGATTAAAGTATCTATTAGATCAGCCTAATCTAAATGCCAGACAAGCTAGGTGGCTAGCTTTCCTAAGTGAGTATGATTTCGAAATTCAGCACATTAAAGGTAAAGAAAATAAAGTTGTTGATGCATTAAGTAGGAATGCAAGGCTGAATTTTGCAGCAGTTATCGGCACTTATACTACAGATTTGGATGAACAACTTAAAGCAGGAATAGAACAAGATGAAATTTACCAAAATTTACAAGCTAAAACAAGAGAAAATCCAACAGAAAGCTTAAGTAAAGGGTACAGTTTGAATGCAAAAGAATTTTTACTGTATAAAGACAAAATGTATGTACCTAACGTACCTAAAGTTAAGCTGTTAATTTTGGATGAAATTCATAAAACTCCATACTCAGGTCATCCAGGATATCAAAAGACTATAACTATGTTAAGAAAAGAATATTTTTGGCCAAATATGAAGACTGAATTAACATAATATATCGCCAGGTGTTTTGAATGTCAGCAGGAGAGAACTGAACATCAACACCCAGCTGGATTACTTCAGCCATTACCCATTCCTAGCTAGAAATGGGAGATAATTAGTCTCGATTTTGTTACTGGACTGCCTAGAAATCATAATCTAAATGATTCTATCATGGTAGTAGTCGATAAGTCAAGTAAAGCAGCTCACTTTATATCTGTTAAAACTACATACAAAGCTGCAAATATAGCTGATATCTTTCTAAAACATATTTTTTGATTGCATGGAATACCGAAAGTCATAATCTTAAATAGAGATCCTAAATTTACAGGTAACTTTTGGAAATCTCTGCTTAAAGGATTAAACACTACATTAAATTTTAGTACTTCGTTCCATCCTCAAATAGATGGACAAACTGAAAAAGTAAACAAAGTACTGGAATATTTATTAAGAATGTACGTGAAAGCTCAGCCAGGTAAATGGGAGGATTATTTACATCTGGTAGAATTTGCTTATAATAATAATTTTCAGGCATCAGCCAGATTTAGTCCTTTCAAAATTTTGTATGGAAGGAAATGTAATACTCCTATCTCTTGGAGTAATCTGATGGATAGATTGGTATTAGGTCCTGAACTGTTAAAGGAAATGGAAGAAATTGTAAAGCAGGTACAAGGTAATCTAAAAGTTGCACAGGATTGACAGAAAAGTCAAGCAAAACTTAAAAGAACTCCAAAGGAGTTTCAGGTAGGAGAACATGTGTTCATCAAGGTGATGCCCAAAAAGAGCTCTCTGAGATTGGGGAGTTGTGCAAAATTAGCACTTTGTTACTGTGGTCCATTTGAAATTCTGCCCAGGATTGGATAAGTAGCTTACCAATCAGCATTACCACCAAATTTAAGAGTACATAATGTTTTTCACATTTCTGTATTAAAGAAATATATTCATGATGCTACTAATGTTTTTAACTGGAATGATGTACAGGTGGAACCAGAAGGAGATTTTCTGGTGGAACCGGACTGTATCCTCAAGCGGAGGGAGATAACACTTTGGAACCGCACCATTGGATAGGTGAAGGTGCAATGGAAGCACCTTAGTCTAGAGGAAGCCACCTGGGAATTGGAAAGTAATATGCAAGATGCATATCCAATTCTATTCCAGGGGAATTCTGAGGATGAAGAATAAATAACATCGAGGACGATGTTATGTTCTAAAGGGGTGTGTATGTCACATGCCCCAATTTTTGCAAAAACAATATTATCTTATTTGATTTTATTTCAGGACAATATGGTAAATTTTATGCTAAGTTGTAATTGATGACTCAACAGAGTCAAGGATATTTAATGTAATTCTGAATATTTTAATTATAAATAAATAAAGGTGGAGACAACAACTTAGGAGATTTGTTAAAAGAGTGTTTACTGGTCAAATTGGTGGAGGAGACTGGGTAGAGAGAAAACAGACATGTGGCAGCATCCTCAAACCACTTCCAACTGTTGCAGGTGGCAACCTCCCTACATTTGGGGTCATGATTCCCCAAGAAAGTGGAATCAGAGCAGGTGGCTCAATTAATGGCAACTGACCCAAAAGACCTAGGCAATCTTTATAAAAACACCCATTGAAGAGAGCTGAGGCTGCTCATTCTAGAGAAGTGATCATTCAGGTGAATGTACTTCAGAGAAATTCAATGGAAGGGAATTGTGAAAAGAGTTTGAGGGGTTAATTGCTAAGTGATCTAGTGTAGCTTTTCAGCTGAAGGATCTTACTGCTGAGTGCAGAGTGTTTACTGAGTCATTGGACTAGTCTATTGTTTGCTTGCTCCACCAGTTCTTAGCCAAGAAGACCAGGAACATGCTCGGGGGTCCTGAGGAAGCGTTGTTTGAGCGCTCTCAAAGAGTTTGGTAGGGAGGAACGACCTCCTAACACTGTTGTTGTCCATCCTAATCAGGTTCTACATTCTTTTGTTCTACTGTGTTAGATAGTTAAATGTGAATCTAACTATTAAATGAATGTTAGATGTTTAGTTGTAAAATGTTAGAGATAGAAATCTTTTAGATTATTGAAGGAATGAATCTGAAATAGATGGAAAATAATTCTAATCTGTGTTTTTCCATGCCTGGAAGGACCAAACCGTACTCTAGCATGGACAGAGTATTTAAAGTAGATGAAGAAAATGGTAAGATACTGGAATGAATAGACGTGGTTCTGCATTTTATAATAGCAGAGTAATTTATTTCAGTATGGAGGTTTTTATTGAAAGGAACAATAATCTAGTTATCTATGTTATTGTTTTTACAAGTTTATGCATGTAAATTTACTGGAAAAGAAATAGCAGTCATATAGTACAAGTAGAAGATTTATTATGTTAAGAGAATACATGTTGTATTTTTATACAGTAGATTATTCTTTTATTTAAGTTAAAATATGCTGGAGGATAAACTGTGTTATGTTATTTATATATTCCTTTATGTTTATTTAGTAACTATTTGCAAATGCAGTAGAATAATCACAGTTAAACTATTTTGTTTACAATCAATTCAGTAAAGAAATAAACTATTAATTATATAGTTTATTTACTAATAATATTAAATAAACTAAGACTAATAGTTACTTTTAGCCAATGAGAGTATTATGAAAAGTATTTATTTTATCAAGAAGAAACTTATTTCTGAATCTATGTATATCTTTCAAATAACCCTAGTAAAATTCTTTCCATCATTTCAGTAGGTAAAAACAACAAAAATACGATAATAACCAGTATGAAAATAAATATATATCTATGTAAAGAACTGTTCCATAATAGGCTTATACCTGCAAGAGTAACTACAGGGTCGAAACCCTATATTAAATTTATTGTTTTAAATAAAAACATTTAAGCTATAATCCTATTATTTGGATCATTGTTCAATAAACAATTAAACTATTATAGACTGGTTACAGTCCTTATTGCCACATATGTACAAATGCAACTAAAAGATATTACAATACACACCTGTAATAACATTAACTTAAAACAAGTTAAACAAGGAACATAACTTATTTTAAAAAGAAATATTTGAACGAGGGTTTCATTCAAGAAAACCCTAACTCGTAATTCCAGAGACAACAATTAAAATAACTTATACTATGACTGAGTGACAGTCTCAAAACATTAAAAATAATCTATTACAAAATATATAATAAATAGTAAATTCATAATACACAGTTGAATAGGGTAAAAACCCTAAGTACACAGAGTCACAACAATAACATTACTGCAAAAGAGTCCGAGCTCGAAAGAAAACTTCTTTAAAAACCATTGTATTGCATTAACAAGCCATAAGGATGAAAATTTAAACCAAATACAATACCCAGCTCATGGTCGGGACTACCCATTGACGAAACGAGCGTTTGTACACAGAATAAAACCAACATTAACTTATAAAAAGAAACTGCGTAGCTAATGGCAGAGTTGGACAAGCCTCTAAGCTCAGGGTTACACCCTCAAGAACCCTGTTGCAAGCAGGGCAAGAACCCAAACGTTGAAACACAGGGCTTACTGTATTGAAGCCACGGCCTTCGAAGACAGCCAACATCATTCTCTTCACGATTTGCAAGTGGAGTTTTCGGGTTCCTACAAGGAGTATACAACACCAAGCGTTATTTATGAACTTTTAAAATATTGTAAAACCCTACTGCATAAATAACTATGTTGTAAACTACTTTGTCGAAAATAACAATGAATATTTACCTTAATAAGGAAAACAAACAGTCTAGCCACGGGACTATCACCAACAGCAAGTATGCACACGATTTTTCCAAACCCTATGACCACGAAGGAGTGTTGGTCGTCTGGGCAGACCCGGGTTTACTATAATGAACCAACAACACCCCTAGCTCACCGGCCCTTTCGGCGACAGACCGCGGAGCAGCCTAAAGTCTCACCCGAAGTGATTCTAATGGGTTGGTCGAGGACTCAAGTGTCTCGACCAGGTTCTGTATGGCATCCTATGTGCGTCTCACAGCCCTTCTTTGCTCGCGAGACCGCTCTTTTCTCTCTGCGACGCGATGCGCAGTTTCCTCTTGCTCGCAATGACTCCAACCTTTATCGCATCGCCACACCCGGGCCAACACCTAACTCTGTCCTACACTTGCTTCTCATCCCACGGTATCGCACACCACAGCTCCTTTGCTGGTGCGATATCCTACCGCTGCGACTCAACGTACTTATCTTACTGGTGTTTAACTTACCGGACACAATGCGCAAAGCTGTTTTGTACTGCGGCTCTTAACTGTCTCAAGTGAAACTTACACAAATCCTTATACAGAATACCTAAAGACTTCAACTTGCATTTATCCTTGTAATGTGCAATGAACTGAATAACATACACATACATTTACTGTAAGAAAAGTTCATGTAATGAATGACAGATATAACAAGTAAATACAATCACATGAATCAAACACATAACACTCTGATTTTACGTGGTTCACTTCCAGGATGGAAGTTACGTCCACAGAACTGTGTTTCTATATTATAACTTGAGAGAGGTACACAGTTCTGCTGCACCGCATATGCAGCTAGAGATCTTCTGGGTAACTCCGCACTCATCTTGGAGCCCTTCTCTCCTAGATCTCTTCTCTATCTCTATATTGCCTTCTTACAATATACTCTCACTCACTCTCTCTGTCTATCAATCCCTGCGGATTGTTACAATACAAAATAATAGTAAGCTAACAGACTACTGATAATATGACTAGCTGGATGGCCTAAAATGCCCAAAATGCCAACCTTTTACAATATAAATTACATCCCTTTATAGGCGGCCCGAAGGTATTGCCATTACAACACTGTGGGCTTGTCCCAACAGTAACCCAAACCCTAACTAGTGACAGTCGGCGTATTTGTACTTGGGGTAGCCGCTTTCCGTCACACCACTGCTCTCTGTAGGCCCGAATTTTATATTCTAACGAGTATAACATTTGCAAGATAAGCATATCAATGTAGAAGTTAATATGCAACAAAGATCACAAGTCTAGAGTCCACAGTAAATATCTTTACTGTCGCTAATTTGATAAAAGAAGGAACTCTTTTTTGAACTTTACTTATAAGAAAAACTGAAGAAAATAAACTACTTTACCTCTTTGAAGTTGCTTGGAATTTATCAGCTTATTTTACTAAGCACATTAATTGCAAATAGAAACACTTCCTGATACTTTATGAATTTAAAACGTTTACTTGTTCGATCATACCTGTAAACCTGTAAGAACCAGTAATCTTTCTGCATTATCATAAATGCTAAGTAATCCCAGGATTCAAAGTTAGATTCCACATACTTTCCATAAAGAAGACTCATCAGTAAACTGAAATAAAACAGTGCACAAGGAAACCTTATCATGTTACGAAAAGGAAACATGGTTAGTTAAGTAATTTAAAAATGTATATTACTGATCATTAGACTGTTTCATTTTCCGCTAACCGTTAACTGTTAGTAACTGTATATTCATCATTTTATGTATCTCAAAATTTTAATTTTTTGTGAAAATTTGGGGTTTTGAGATGTGGTATCAGAGCACAAGGTTCAAACGCTAGGCCTTGATGAAGCCCAACTAGCTTTTATGAAACAATGATTTGAATTATTATGCTGATGTATTTTCTTTTAAATGTTATTCAACAGAGAAATCATTTCTGAAGTTTTACAAACAGGTATGGAAAGGCTGGAAGAATATGCAGAGGAGGAATCTCCATTTACTAAACCAAAAAACTTACCAAGAGATCCTATACCAAAAGATTTAACCACCAATTCCTGAGCTCACTATAATTTTGACAAGTTAAAAGGCTAGGAATGTCGGTATTGCAACAAAGATTATGAAACTGAGATCTAATGTGGGTGTACGCAGGGACTCTAAGAGGAAGTGATTTTCATCTTCAATGTTCCTACTCTCACAGAGACGACAGATCCTTTCCACCCATGGTGTTTTAGGAACTATCCAACGACATGTTTCACTATGGAGCTCATGAGAGTTCGTTCTTATCTTGGCTATATTAATTTTTTTCTTTGAATTGGCTAATACAGAGAGATACTTTCAATCTTCTAGAGTATGGTTGATGACCTCCTTATAATATCTTAATTTTCTTTTAGCCTCTAAATCTTTCTCACACCACAATTTCTCTTTAAACTTAGAAGTAACAATATTTTTAATGTTATTAATATTTTGGAATGCAACATTTTAGTCGATCTCCCAGTGGTTTAACCAGGCCCTGGTATTTTTATACCAATCTCGCTTGAGCCTTAGGTGATTTTGATTGGAATTAAAAGCTAGCTCAGGAAGTCTATGGTCTCCCATGTTATTGATTTTGTGTTTGTACAACAGGAGCCTAGTCATAGCTAGGCTCTCGATAGGGGAAAGACCCACTTCTATAAGGAGAACAGGATATGGTGTATTGCTTTTAATTTTGAGGCTATACATTATAAAGCGCTTCTGGATTTGCTCAATCTTCCTCTAGGATTCTCTAGAGATGTTGCAACCCCAAACCTCACAACCATACAATATAACATGAGTGACTAAAGTTTCAAAGAGGAGCTTCTTTTTATCCCACATCACAAGGTTTGCTGCTTTACAATTATTTTTAAGACCAAAATAAGCTTTCCATCCTTCATTAATCCTTTTCTCAATGATATAGTTCCAGTTGAGCTTGTGATGAATATCAATTCTTAAGTATATGTAAAAAGACACTTCCTCCAAGTTACTTATGCATAAAATTAACATAAATATCCTTCTTGAATTTGATAATCATAACTTTTATATATAAAAAATAAAGTGTTAAATCTCTCATCCAATGATGTAACCTCACTCACCCTCGAGAATTTAATAATCAATAATGAAGTCATTATCTTGTGCTTAGTATGGATGACCTTATGCACCATAACATATTTTTTGGCACCCCAAAACCTATGAAGATGCAGTGTTATATATTTCATCCAATAATGCACCGTCACTTTCCTAGGAAAATGTGATAACCATGTCAAGTGGATAAGGATTGCCTATCAAGTGTATTGTGTGGCCTTTAAGTGGTTGCTACTAGCTAGTGGGGTATGAACGGCTTCCCAAATAAATTTTGTCGGGAAGATGCCACGTGAACAAACCCTTTTACCGGCGGTAACGTTTCCGTCTTTTCATGAGAAACATCGATAGCATTTCACTCCACTTTTACCACGTTTGTCGGTAGCATGCTGACGGGAAAAACGGGGGGTTGTCTGCATGACGGGATGGTGATACCATGGCATTCCTAATGCCATAATACCATGTGCTGATGATGACGTGTATTTTGTATATGACACGTCATTACAATTACCCATGCCGTGTGCTGATGATGACGTGTATTTGTATATGACACGTCATTACAATTACCCCATGGTGGATTTAGAGGCTTCGCCATTTTTCCTAGTGTATGGATTTTGCGTTTATGGACCCCATAACAACCTTGCACTTCAACAAAAAATACATTAAACACTTCGAGTGCACTTTATATATAAAATCAGTTTTACAATAAATATAACTTGACTTTTGGAAAGCAACAAAGTAATGAATATGTTTGAACTTTACCTAACAAGCTAGTAAATGTAATGCATGTTTCCACCGGGTAAACTGGGATAAAAGTAGGCTATGTAATTTTTTTTTAATGCCTTTGGGATGAGTGAAGATTTCATTCAAAAATTTGTTCATAACAAAATCAATGATAATATCAATAAATTAGAAAACAGTAATAATCAAGTATATTGCATTATTTATTTAAAATTAATGTAATAATATTATAATTTATTTTATATTTATAAGTTAGAATTATAATGATAAATGTTTTTTTTTAAATCATAGCAATTGGTAATTTGTTTATAATTTGTTTAGATTACCTAGGGGACACCCACACTAAAAACTCAATTATAACCAAGAGTATATCTAATAGTTTACAAGTCAAAGTATAACAATAACTATGTTTATGGAAGAGACTTATGGGTGCATACAAGTATCTTGTATATTACAAGCTTTGTCAAATTTAAATTTGTAAAGCCAAGTATAACAAAAACTATATTTATGGAAGATATGTATGGGTGCATACAAGTATCTCGTATATTAGAAGCTTTGTCAAATCTAAATTTGTAGGAAACGATAAGTTAGAAGCGACAATAAAATTTGAAGAAATTTTAAAAAATTGAAAGAGAACATAATTGATTAATTTCATAACTAACTTAGTCTCTAAAACTTTACTATTATCATGAAATCCAATCCTTTTAAATTTGCTCACACCCCGCGGTTCGTGTTTTACATAAATTTGGTTTTTATGACTTGAAGTCAACCATTTACTAACTGTGCATGACTCTAGAGTTATGCTATGCTTTGTAAATTTTGACCAATGCCAACTTTATTCCATTGTATGAGTTGGCAAAAGCAATTTGCATTTTTATATATGTGCGAAGCTCTGATAGTTTCATCATGAGATTCAATCTTTTTTCTAATTCCTTGTTCCAACTCCGTATTTGTTATTGCTCCTAAGAGTGGTTAGTATTTGGGTGCCTTTGCATTTTTTAAGATGGGAACCATTATTTACTTTTTATGTGAATGAACTTGATTGTTTCATGTTCGAACTAACATCAAACATTCAAAGTATATTGAGTTTATGATTGTTTCAAGTTTGAACTAACATCAAACTTCCAAAGACTTTGTTATCCTAAGTTTGTGATTGTTTCAAATTTTAACTAACTTCAATCCTCCAAAGTCTTTGGAATTTTGAGTTTGATGTTGTTTATGATCCTAAATTGTTATAACAATCAATATGAATAATGTAAGATAGCTATAAACATTTAAAACATGAATTAAAGTTGTTCAATATCTTAGCATTGTTGTAAAAAGATCCATGTTTATTCACTCAAGTACACTAACAAATTATGTTTTCAATGTGAACATATCTAAAAAGACAAGAGGAGTGGACCCTTTAATTTATATAACCTTGAAAACTTTAAAAATGACATGATCAATATATTAACATAGAATTTTTTTATTGATGTTGATTTCTTGGCACAAGAAACAACAACCATTATGTTGATTTTCTTGCACATTATTATGATTTGGCCCCACATAGACTGGAGCTTGTGGAATATCCATACTTATCAAGGAGATTGTGGAAGCTCCTAAACAGATAGGGAGCTTCTACAAGCTCCCCCTAAAAGGGAGCAACCAAAGCAAGTTCCCAAAAATCTCTTGAAAATATCTCAATAAAAATGCAGTTTGCGAGCCCTTTCATCCTCGCCCTCACCTCACTAATAGGGGAGTTCCTTGCCTTGCATATATCATCTCAACCCTAATGAATTGTTTAGAATAGACACGTATTTCTTTTGCATCACTATCCACGAACAAAGTGGAAGCCGAACTGAATGGGGATTTAATGTCGTACCGGGGGATGCAGCTTGGTTAATGTGAGAATGGGTAATGATATTGGGACTTTTTTTTGTAACATCTCCCAAGATCTGGAGAGTAGGAAAACACTAGGTACGGGTTATCCAACTCCTAGGAGTGGTACCCATGCAACTATGTTATTAATCTTTATTGAGACCAATTTGATTTAATATAAAGTTAAACTTAAAAAAAGGGTGAAAATTACTTGGTTTCCTTTAGAATTTTATTTTTGTGTTAAAAAGGTTTTAAGAAAAGCATTCCTAGATCATCATAGTTTTGATGAACGAAAATGTTGAGAAGATTGGTAACATAATAAATATTTGAAATTTGTGATATAATGTGAGTATATGCAAAACAATCTAAGAGAAAAAGCTTTTCATCTTCAACCTTCTTAGTGTCACAAAGATGACAAATTTTTTTACCCATCACATTTTAGGTGT
The DNA here is from genome assembly GCA_001517045.1 of Pseudotsuga menziesii. Lineage (NCBI taxonomy): Eukaryota > Viridiplantae > Streptophyta > Pinopsida > Pinales > Pinaceae > Pseudotsuga > Pseudotsuga menziesii. The sequence continues at coordinate 204,899 of LPNX010509333.1, forward strand.
TGTCCAATGTCATGTTTCACTACAGAGCCAATGATTTCGTCAAAATTTGACATCTTTATACCAAACTTGTTGGAGTTGCAAGTGGATTTGACCAACACTATTAAGAAGTCTTTTGTCTTCAATATTATTCATATTATTCTTGTATATTAAGCACATAGTTATACCATACTTTTAATGACAAAAATAATCGATTATAAAAATAAAATAAAATGAATATAAATTATAATTTAATTAAATATCAAATTAAGACCTTGTTTTATATGTGTAATTTAAATTATTATAAGTTATGCAAATACACATGCTAAACCCTATGCGGATTCAAACATATATTCGTAAGTGTTAAATCCACTTAGTGTCATTAAACTTTATCATATATTTGTAATTGTCAAATCCACTTAGTGTCATTAAACTTTATCAAAGAAGATATTGACTTTTTAAATTTTAAAATTACATTAATTCCCCTTTTAATCAAACTTTTTTTAAATTAAACTTTTAGACCTTAATAACTCTAAACATGGATTAAAAGTATATAATTATTGATTGCACTTTAAGAATAATCAATCAAATCACATAATTGGTGGGTCACGCCACTTACATGACTTTAAGTCATAATCTCCTCATGTAACTAAAGTGATTTATGAATAACTTAGTGATAAGTTTTAAAATAAAGCCAAATCATGTGATTTAAATATCATAATTTGAATTAATTTATATTTAATGATTATAATGTCTTGGTTACCTTTTGATTATGATATTATTTAGCTGATTACAGTTTAAAAATAACAATAATAAATCAAATCACATAATTGCTAGGTCACGCAACTTTAGTAACTTAAAGTCCTGATCTGCTCATGTAACTTGAGTGATTTTATGAATAACTTAGTGACTCATAAGCAAGTTTTTAAAATAAAGTGAAGTCATGTGATTTAAATGTTATACTTTAATTTGGAGTTTATCTTAATACATGATTATGATGTCTAAAGTCATCTTTTGATTATGCCAATAAGTAAATTAAAGAAGTCAATATGAATATATAAAGGTAAAGGTGAAGCATAGTTATGACTATAAAGGTAAAGCTGAGTTCCACCCATCATAACTTTATATAAAATGTCTAAAACAAAACATTTGTAGTGTGTGTCACATTTTAATGATTAAATCTGTACAAAGTACTGCATGACGGATCAATTTTGAAATTCCTTATTTACTTCTCTTCTTTGAAAGGCTTATGGCAACTCTTTTGAATGATAAAGGAGTACTATCTTTGTGAAAACAAAAATTATTGTTTTAGTTAGTATAGTATACGTTTTGTTTTTTAATGTTTTAGTTTTTTAAGTTCTTGTTTATTACGCTGAGAGGCGCATTCTACAGCCCAGTATGAGGTAGAAGTGTAATTCCGTGCTCAACATGGAGATGACACGTGTCACATAAAAAAGTCGGCTTATATATCTATATATATACAAGTCGGCTTAATAATTAATAATCTTAGGTGTATATATATATCATGCGCTTAATCCCTCTCGGCGTATGATAGAGCCGGGTAAAACTGGATCTACGCTGGTTATGTTTATTACAAGTGACCTAAAAAAGAATGACTCTCAATTAAACACTTCCAAAAAAATATATCTCATAAACAAAGCCATAACTTTCAAAAATATATCTCATAAGCAAAGCTATAACTTTTTATAAAGGCTTTTTTAATGTTTTAGTTTTCTTTAACTTCTTGTTTATTATGTTCATTACAAGTGATATCAAAGAGAATGACTATATTGAACACTTTCAAAAAATATATCTCATAAACAAAGCTATAACTTTTAAAAATTATATCTCAGCTATAACTTTTTATAGAGGCCTTTTAAATTTGGAGAATAAAAGCTAGAAATAATATATTCTTAGGTATCTCTATTCAAAATTTCATCTACATAGGAATGAAAGTATTAGAGGCGTATTTTGTACAAGTTAAGAGACTGATTAAGTTTTAAATTTTCATTAATTTTCATTAAAACTAATAAGAAGATTTACTAAATCATATAATTTTGAAAATTTTAAGATCCAATTAAATTTATAAACATATTATATGTTTAAGATGATTTTTTCAAGAAAAGGTTAAAGAGTAAGGTTAGATAATATCGATCATAGATTATTTTTTTAAGAATCCAATTTGTTAATGGCAGTCGTGACAGTTTAAAAAAATATACTTCTAAAATATTTTAGAGTAGAATTTTAGTGAAGTTGGATTAGAATTGTCAAAGATATAATGGGTGGAAGTTCATTCTACACAACAATCCCCATAGAAGGGCTTTTTTTTTTTTTTTCAGGAAGAAAAAGCTTGCCCTTGATATTCTTATTAAGAATCAAAGGGCATTGTATACACCCGCCCAAAAGGGATTACATCACAGAAAAATATACAGGAAAATAGTCTGTTCCAGAGACAAAACATCTAGTCGCTGCCGGGGGGAGTGGCATGCAATAGAAAGTGTAAATTCCCATCAGAAATCTGTCTCATCATATAAAAGATCTAGATCAGTCAGACCTATCTATCGTGAACCAAGGGGATCAGATCTGCGGTCCAAAAAATCCACTCATGTGGTTCCACAACAGGTAACCAAAGAGAGAAGAAACTTCCCAAATAATCATTGCTCAAAAGAGCTGGAATGAGTCACTAGTGACCAAATGGTCATCGAAAAATTCCCTCTTTTTTTGACTTTTTTTGGAGAATTTCCTTATTTTGGGGATTTTTCATTTTTCATTTGAATTTTTTGGGGAGTATGCCAATTTCCCTCTTTTATGGGAAGAGGAAATAATGATTATGGGCCAATTTAACCTTTAACATTAGGATTTTGGGTATATGAAGTGAAAATGAAAGTGGTCATGAGGTATGGCTAGGGGATGAGCAAAGTGTGCAATTCTTTGGTGTTAACAAATTGCCCCGTGGTGTGTGAGGGAACAAGCTCATCATGACGTCGATATGTTGAAATATTGTAACTTCGAAGAATATTCTATATGTATCTTTTGTGGTCCCCAATGGTCCTACCGAGAGAACCACTTGTATTATCTTGTACCCCGATGCTTCTAATTGGAAGAACTAATAAGATTCATGAGGTTGTCCCCTCTAATTGTAAAGGTGGGTCATTAGCACCCCAGTGTGGTTACTTGAGCCTACATGTGTAACTCGAGCCTACATGATTAACTCAAGCCTACATTTTGAATGAGTTAATTGAAGTGAACGGATGAATATAAATAGAGGTGTAGCTCTCCTCATTTGAGCACACACTCTCACTTGTGTAGCGCATTAGTGGAGAAGAGAAGAGTAGCTGGAGAAGGAGGAGGATTAGGCTTTGATCTCCTTGTTGGTTTTACCTTTTATCTTTTTGGGGGGCATCTATATTGAGGAAGCTTTTGCTGGGTTTTTCCCTTTAGGTTTTTCCCAGGATAAATCTTTGTGTTCCTTTTGTATGGTTGTGCTTGTCTATCTTTTAGTAATCCTGTTTATATTCTTTTGTTATGAATTCGAAATGAAATACTAATGATCTAGCTTAGCATATGAAAATTTTACATGGTATCAGAGCCACCCTGAAAGAAGGCATTGTGCAACTAAAGAATCTAGGGATTCTTACTTTTTGGTTCTATCTCCACAATCAATCAGCAAAAGAAGGCTAGGATGACTCTCCATTGAAGGGCGCATCTTTCTGTCGAAGCAGAATTTGATTCCGAGCATTTTCAGTTTTCGGTGCGGGAAATTAGGGCTTCTTGCAGAAGAAGAATTTTTGAGTGAGCCCAGCATAGGATTTCTATTCTCATCAAAATCGAAGTTTAGAGACTTGGATCAAGAAATTTGGTTCGGTGAAACTCCGGGAAAGTCAAACCCTAGTTTGACCCCGATCTGGAAAAACCCTAAATACTAAAACTGCTAAGTTTTGGTACATTCGCTATATCCTGAGATTGGAGAAGGATCAGGAGTTGAAAATTGGAGGGCCCAAAGATAAAATCCTGATTTACACTGTGTTCAAAATTTAGCCTCAGATTCTCTATATTCTGGGAGATATGATCCCTCCAAGTTAGGGTTCTAGCCTCTTCTAGAATTCATCCCTAAACAGGACACTTGGGGAGAATTGTTGTAGAGTGGGCTACAGTGGTCCAAATTGAATTATGGAAGATGTTCTAGAAATATCATGGACTTTAATTTATGTGGTCTGAATTTCAGAACCTGAAGATGAACCAGTGACACGTGGAATGTCGTACAACTTCACTGTTTGGAATAGTCCTGTAACAGGTCACCTTGGGAAAATGATCATAAATCCCAATTGGTGAAACCAATTATAATGAAACATATGGTATTGGATCAAGGACATTCAAGGTTACCTTAGTGAGAAATTTCAGACATATAGGAGCATTAATTTCAGAGATATCACAGAAACAGTAACAGGAATTTCTGCAAAAGAAATTGGAAAACTAGGGCTTCCTGTTCCGGGAGCTTCCCTCAACTGTTTTCAGAAAAGGAGTACATTGGAAAAGTCAATTTAAAGAGATTTATATTTCTATCCAATCAGATCTGAAAGATTCCAAGTTTTGAAAATTATGGTTTCTCTGACAAGCCCTAGATCAGCCAACTCCGGAAGCAGGATGGACACCTCAAATCGTAAGATCTAATATTTTGCTATTTGCATTTGAGGTTCTCATTTCAAAGTGATCTATCAAATCACCTTGATGATAAGCTTGGTGAAGTTGAAAACTTCCAAGCATGGAAGTATTTGATCTCTCTGAAGAAAATGAATTGGACACCTACATGAGTAGAGAGGTTCCAGTTCTAGAGGGAGATGAGCCTCAAAGCCTTACACAAGAAGAACTTGATCAAGGCCAAGAAGATCTTTGTTGATTCAATCACGGATCAACTTGTACCACAAGTGTCTTCCCTAAAGACACCAAAGATGTTTGATTCCTTGATCAAGCTATTTGAAGATAAGAACATAATTCAGAAGATGGATTTGAGAAAACAATTGAAGAATGTGAAGATCCAGAATGCAGAACAACTTGAAGCGGTAGAAGAAGAAGTATGCAGAAGTGGTGATAGCCACCTTGAATGGCCTCCTAGGATCATGGGATTCATTCATGTGAATAATGTATACAAGAAGTAAGTGATTACTTTCAGCTCAACTAATAAGAAGAGAAGAAGAAGATGGGAGGAATTGAAGATCAAGCTCTCACCATTCAAAGAAGATCCCTCAAGCGATGAGGAATATGAAAAAAACTCAATTCTTGAAGAACCTCTTATTCATATTATCATTTGGATAAGAAATGATGATTTCATGAATGAAGAAGATGATAAAGCAAAATGATCAAGATGGAGTCTACCCATGAAACAAATAAAAGATAAGTATTCAATTGCCATTTCATGATATTGTTTTGTTATACATTTGATTGTATTCAGTTGATGTGTTATGCATGATAGAGTGTTTACATTAATACTACTAATATGCATGTTATGGGTAAGTAGCTCATGGCCCTATACGACTCTCCAGTGCTACTTATCAAACCTCTTTGCTGACATATTGGATTAGTGCACAATCTCAATGATGTCATGGTAGAGATGGAAGGCATCTAGAAAGTTTCTGTGAGATATGGATGAATGTTGTATTGGCTAAATAGTTGCATGATGCATAAGAATTTGTCGTTATGCATATGTTTTATGAAATAGTTCTAACCATGCAACTGGTGCATTTGAATTGTAGGAAAGGTCCTGTACAGCCTCCTACAAGAAAAGAAGGACGAGACTTGTTCCGAAGAACAAGTGATGACAATTCAATAAACATGAATCTGAAGCTCCCAGGGTCAGAGACACCATGACGGAAGAAAGAGCTTCAGAGAGTGGTAGATCCACCTCAAAGGATGAAGACCACCATGGGTATGAGAGATAACTCAAGATGAAGAAAAGAATTCTATGAAAGAAACTATGATCAAAGAATAATAGTTAATCATGGGGAATGATGTATACGATATGATTTCGAGACATAAAGGGAAGTACATAATATCCTCCATATGGATCTACAAGAACAAGTGTACAAAGAAAGGTTCGTGATTTGCCTCAGAAATAATAGACTATGACATGACATACTCTATTGACCAGTATATATCAAGCATAGAACCACCTGTACAGAATGAAGAAGGAAGATAATACTCCACTTCAGGGGGAGTGACTATAGAAGATATCTGAGTTGGACATGGTACGACATGATGGATAGCTTCGTGATGGATCGAGACTTTACCAAGGGTAAAGTGGGTTCCAACCTTCAAAAGTTGAATGCAGAAGACTAGGATATGTTGATGATTTGACAAGATGAACTCATGGAAGATGTTATGATGAAAGAATACTAGAATGATGTTTGGGATATAGT
>LPNX010509333.1:214745-282334 GCA_001517045.1 Pseudotsuga menziesii
TCGTAAAGACCTAAATCCCATAATTCCGAAAGGAAGGATCATTAGTAGCTCCGTAAAGACTTGATCCCGTAATTTCGAAAGGAAGGATCGTCTGAGCTCCACAGATGTGTTGATCCCATAATTCTAAAAGGAAGGATTGTTATTAACTCCGTAAAGACCTAAATCCCGTAATTCCAACAGGAAGGATCGTCTGAGAACCACAGACATGTTGATCCCGTAATTCCGAAAGGAAGGATCATGTTGATTTTTTGATGATGATGATGTTGATGTTTTGATGATAATGATGTTTTGGTGATGATGATATTTTCATGATGATGTTTCTGATCAAAAGATCAAAGTATGATGATGATGTTGTTGCTGATCGAAAGGTCAAAGCGCTGAAGATGATGTTGTTGATCGAAAGGTCAAAATGCTGAAGATGATGTTGCTGATCGAAAGGTCAAAGCGCTGAAGATGATGTTGTTGATCGAAAGGTCAAAGTGCTGAAGATGTTGTTGATCGAAGCAGTCAAAGTATTAATGATGATGAAGACTGAAGATTGAAGATGAAGACTACATAATGTTGAAAAGCTTCCAATGATTTATATATGTATTACCCTGATGATGTTGATGATGTCCTCTATCTCTCTCCTACTATTGTTGTTGTTGATGTTGTTGTAGAATACCCTTCTCATTAAGGGGGAGTGTTGAAATATTGTAACTTCAAAGAATATCCTATATGTATCTTTTGTGGTCCCCGATGGTCCTACCGAGAGAACCACTTGTATTATCTTGTACCCCGATGCTTCTAATCGGAAGAACTAATAAGAGTCATGAGTTTGTCCCCTCTAATTGTAAAGGTGGGTCATTAGCACCCCAGTGTGGTTACTTGAACCTACATGTGCAACTCGATCCTGCATGATTAACTCGAGCCTACATGTCGAATGTTTTAATTGAAGTGAATGGATGAATATAAATAGGGGTGTAGCTCTCCTCATTTGAGCACACACTCTCACTTGTGTAGCGCATTAGTGGAGAAGAGAAGAGTAGCTGGAGAAGGAGGAGGATCAGGTTTTGATTTCCTTGTTGGTTTTACCTTTTATCTTTTTGGGGCATCTATATTGAGGAAGCTTTTGCTAGGTTTTTCCCCTTAAGGTTTTCCTAGGATAAATCTTTGTGTTCCTTTTGTATGGTTGTGCTTGTCTATCTTTCAGTGATCCTGTTTATATGCTTTTGTTATGAATTCAAAATGAAATACTAATGATCTAGCTTAGCATATGAAAATTTAACACGATATACATCACAATATCTTTCTTTTCTAGGAGAATAAGTGTAATGGTGACATAGAGAATGGAGACTATGTCAAAGGGTAGAACAAACTCTTCGTTAGGACTACAAGGGTAGAATCTGTAGATACATCACTCAAAATGGATGAGGTACATATAATCTAAATTATATGGACAAGGAGAGAATACACATGATCATATTTGATCCACCTAGCAGTTGGAATTGTTTTTCAACTCCAACAGGTTCAACATCGACTTTGACAAGTCTGAACCTCGACACAACCTTGACAGGTTCATCACCTCTACATGCATCGTTGACACCAACACCTCGACACGACTTCGACAGATTGTTTCTCTGTCTTCCAGTCGTTTGCAACAGTTGAAATTCTGAACCGTTCCAACTTCTTTTGTAATTGAACATAACGATAAGACAATCCAAGTGTTCTCAACACTCTATATAAGCATGCACACTATTGTAATATGCAGGAGGTAATAGAACAGTAATGAAGTAATAGAGATTGGTTCAAACTCTTGCATATTTTCTGTGTATGTTTATGTGTGTAGTGGATTTCCTACTTTGCTTATTTTTAATATGCTTCCACCATATAAATACTTGATTAATTGAATCAAACCGTTGTATGATTATACGCCTGGGAACCCAAATCATTGGTATCAAAGCATGATCAAAGCTTGTTTGTTCTTAAGTCGTGTGTAAACACTTATATCGAGGTTACCTGACTTATGCATGTTTGAAACACACTCGCAAAATCAACAATACAAGCATACACTACCTTTGAATTTAGATTATCTATCTACTCATACTACTAGATTGAAGAGGGTAGAAGAAACAAACAATAGACATGCAAATGATGAGATAGATCAACTCATAGAGAAAGAACTGGTTCCACAACGAACCTAAAGGTTCACCTAATTCAATGATATTCTCACCTAATTCAATGATATTCTCAAAGTGCAAATGAACTTGGACACACCGAATCTAGAAGGTAAGATTGATGTAGAACCCGTAGAAAATTGGGTACAACAACTGGAATCCTATTACTCTGTGAATCAACTCTTTGAATTTGAAAATATCACCATTTAATCCTTAACAATGTTGACCTCTGTGCACTACTGGTGGGAGAATATATTGACAAATATGGTGAAATAGGGAGACCCATAAATATGTGGGAGAAATTTGTCGAGTACGTCCAGAAGGATTTCTACCCGCCCAAGTACATTGAATAAAAGTATAAGAAGTGGTAACAACTAAGGAAATGGAAAAACCAATCCATGTAGAGTTACACAGATGAGTTCTATTGACTCACAACGAGACTCGATGTTCAAGAAGAAGAGAAATTGCTTTCTTTGAAGTACGTTAGCATAATGTCCCCCTACATTTAGGTAGAGATGGAGGTTTTTACTGTCATCATGCTTTCAGATGCATTCCACTATGCTAGTAAGATTGAATATAAATAGAAAGTAAAATAACACTTCACGACCAAGACGAAAGGTCAAACATTCGACAATAATTCACCAACCGACTCCGACAAGTCGAGACACCCTTCTCAACCGGCCCTGCCAAAGAAAGACCATTGCAAAAATCACTCTTAGAAAGATAAAATATAATGTAGCAAACAACCCCCTTCCAAGAAATGGTTTGATTACCACAATTCATCATGGCATGATATGTCTGAACGCAAGGCTCAGAAGACATTTTTTGGAAATATTTTCGACCTCTGACTTGTCCAACAAAACCATGGTAGAATCTGACCCAGAGGCATCGACCCTTTTTACATCGACATAGACCACTTCGACAGACTTGACTATCGTCAATGAGGAGGAACAAGAATGCTTGTTCCATACACATATATGCGTTCAAAACAATCCCTTACATTTGATTGTGGATGATGCTAGGCAAAAGAACTTTGTTTCTAAAGATCTCATTAAGAAACTTGGTCTTGTCACCACTCCACATTCTCAGTGTTACAACATCAATTGGATGAAGGATGGACATGAAATGAGGATCGTCCAATAATGTAAACTCACCTACTTCATTAATCCTTTTGAAGATGAAGTACTCTATGATGTGGAGCCGCTATTCATAGGCGACACCCTATTTGATAAACCTTACTTATGGGATCAACATGGGAGTTATCAGCCACAACCTCAAAAGGTGATTTTCAAAATACATAACCAATGGTATGGTACACCAGAGAGATGACCTACACCAATGGTTGTGATGGTGTCTTCCAAACAAACAAAGAATCTCATCAATCATGCTCATAGATTTGCATTGAACATGATAAATCCTCATCATTCCAAGAAGACTGCAACAACTAGTCGAATCACCAACCAGAGCATCTGCTGACAAAAATAGTAGATCGATAATACTCATGATGAATAATGGAACATATTCCAAGAGCCAGATGGATTACCTCTACATTTCCAAGTAAAACACTCCATTGAACTTGTTCCTAGTTCTTCATTACGCAACACATCTGTTTACAAAAGATCCATTATTGAGAATACAGAGATTCATAGACAGATTTAAGAGTTTATCAACAAAGGTTACATCCAATCTAAATCCTCTCCTTATGGAAGTCCAATTGTCCTCGTTCTAAAGAAACATGGGACTTGGTGCATGTGCATCGACTATCGGGGTCTCAACAAAATTTTGATAAAGAACATATACCCTCTTCCAAGGATAGACGAACTCATCAACTCTCTGAAAGGTTCTAAGTTATTTACTAAACTCGGCCTCAAGTCAGGATACTATCAAATTTCGATCGAGCCCATCAATGTATAAAAAAATTCTTTCAAAACTAAGGAAGGATTGTTTGAATGGTTAGTCGTACCTTTCGACTTAACCAATTCACCTATGAACTTCATGCAATATATAAATGACATTCTTTGACCTTTCATCGGTAAGTGTGTCATTTTCTATCTCAACGATATCTTGATTTTTAGTCGATCATGGGAAGAACATGTCAGACAGCTTCGACAAGTCGTCAACACTCTCCAAAAACATTGACTCTATCTGAACATGGACAAATCCTCATTTGCGATGAACAACATCAAATATATGAGGTATGTAATCTACTTTGCAGGCATTCATGTCGATCCAGAAAAAGTACAAATCCTCAAAGATTGACCCATCCATGAAAACATTCATGAACTAAGAAGTTTTCTTAGTTTGGTGAATTTTTATCAACGATTCATACTCGGCTTCAGTCGCATAACCTAACCTTTGAATCAGTTGACTATGTGAAATGGGAAAAATGTCTTCAAATGGACCTCAACATAACATCAATATTTTGAGCAGCTCAAACACAATTTGTGTACTACACTTGTACTTGTGTTACCTGATTTGCATCAGCCTTTTTAGATTGAGACAGACGCATTGGACTATGCTTTAGGCGCAATGATCACTCAGTTTGGTCACCTAGTCACTTTTCATTCCAAAACATTCAATGAAACCGTTATAAGGTATTCAATGTATAAAAAGGAACTGTATTCCATTTTGCATGCTCTTAAGAAATGGAGACATTACATTCTTGGGAAGGAAATGACTATTCTTATTGACTATAAGCCTTTATAGTTTTCCCTGTCCCATTCGAAGTTACAAACAACTCGAAAAATCAAGTGGATTAATTACCTGCAACAATTTCAATTGGTAATTAAGTATTGGAAAGGTAAAGCCAATGATGCAACCGATTGTATAAGTTGAACACCCATTACTCTAATTTTTATAGTGATGATTATGCATGGCTATGATACCGCTGCTTGGACTGAATTGTGTTAGGTAGACTGCAACTTTTCTGCGATATATCGACAACTTTAAACTGACCCGTCATCCACTATCGACTATTTCCTGAAAGATACAGCTTGGACAACTTTATGTATTGACAAAAGCTCATTTTGGACATGCACTACAACAAGAATGCACGAAATTTTGGAGTAGCAAAGACCCTTTCCATCCTCCAAAAGTATTTATATTGGCCTAAATTTAAATATGACATAAAAAGGTACATTCGACCATGTGTGGCTTGTGCCATTTCTAAGTCATTGAATTGATGACAAGGATTTTATATGCCTTTGACGTTTCCTAGTCGACCATGAGAATCTATTTCTATGGACTACTTGATGGGATATCCTACTACCAAACATCAGCATGATGTGATTTATGTAGTAGTCGATAGATTTTCCAAGATGTTTATTCTCATTCTATGTAAGAATACTATGACAATGCAACAAACTGCTCATCTATTCTTTGAACATGTCTAGAAGCATTATGTCTTACCAATGACCATCATTTCTGATAAAGATGCCAGATTTGTCAACATATTTTGGAAGAATCTCTGGAAACAACTCGACACGAGACTCTCCTTATCAATATCCTTCCATCATCAGACATACGGACATACAGATTTTGTAAATATCTTGGTAGTACAACTTCTCCGCATGTATAACCACAAGCATCATCAGACATGGGACGGAAGTATCCCATATATACAACATAGTTACAATCATGCTCATCACAACTCTACAAGAAATATTCCATTTGAGACTTGTTATGGATTTCAACCCTCATCACCCATTAATTTGATTAGTTCCTCGACACATTCGAATGACATCGACTCTAATCGACGAGAAGTTGATAAGGCATTGAAGTTTTGAGATCAATTCTACAACATCTAGAAACAAGCGCACGAAATGTTGCAACAAGCTAATGCAAAATATAAGGTCTGACACAATAAGAATCATACTCATTCATTTCAAATTGGGGATCAGTTCTGGTTTCATCTCAAGAAGGAACTCTTCACTAGTCCATACTGGAGCGATATGGTTCGTATAGTATCCTTAAGTAGATTGGATAAAACACTTTTCAGTTTGACATTCCTTCATGCTTGGGTCTGCATCCAATATTTAATGTGGATTTACTTTGACCATACCATGCACCACTATTGGAACATAACAAATTTTAGAAAGAAGAACCTGAAGACATCCATCCAGATGTTCACTAGCCTCTTCCTTGCGACACCATTGTGGGACGACGAATACTCCATACAAGGATGAACATAATTCCCTTAATTTCAAGTGGTTAAATATGGACAACTCCTAGCACAAGGAAAGTGGTACTCTACTACTGAACTCACCAATAAGTTTCCTCATATGTACGAGCAAACAATGGGGACCATTGTTTCTTAAGGAAGAAGGTATGATCCACCCATGAGTTGGCATTGTTTGTCGACTCAGATAGGTTCAACATCGACTTTGACAAGTCTGAGCCTCAACACAACCTCGACAGGTTCAACACCTCAACTTGCATCATTGATACCAACACCTCGACATGACTTCGACAGATTGTCTCTATGTCTTCCAGTCATTTGTAATGGTTGAACTTCTGAACCGTTCAACTTCTTTTGTAACTGACTTGTAGGGTATTTTTTAAGGATTATAATGGTATACTTAAGTATAGTATTCTAGGTGATTACTTTGGATTGAAAAAAACATATATATAGATAAGTAGGTGAATATTAAATATGAAACATACAATTTACTACTGAAACTTGTAAATTTTGGCAAATATTATGATAAAAAGACATATTTTATGTTACATATAGGCGATATTAGAGCTTAAAAATGATCAAATAGAGAATTTATTTTTTGAAAAAAACCCAAAAATTAGCCAACTGGTGAAATTTCGCCCCTAAAGTTTTCCATGTTGAGCATAACGGGAAGACAACCCAAGCGTTCTCAACACTCTATATAAGCATGTACAATATTGTAATATGCAAGAGGTAATATAACAATAATGAAGTAACAGAGATTGGTTTGAACTCTTGCATATTGTTTGTGTATGTGTGTAGTGTATTTCTTGCTTTGCTTATTCTTAATATGCTTCTTCCATAACAGTACCTGATTCATTCAATCAAACTATTGTCCCCGTCGTGCACTTGGGAACCCGGATTAGTATTAATGTCTCAAGATAAAATAATAATTAGGTCTAAAGGGAACCCAATCAATACATGGATAACTGCTATGTACATCATAGGTGTCCAATAGGGACTCAAATATGGAGTGTAATCATGGTCCAACCATAGCTTATCTAAAGAAATTTAAACAATCGCATTCACCACGAATTCAAGATCACAATAATTGATGCTTGATTGGATCTTAAGGGGTCCAACAACTTTAAGGACTCAAACAACTGAGAGTATGAATCTCATAGGTACAATGAATTGCATTTGAAATTGGATATACTAAGAAGAAAGGAACTGGAGGGATTCCAAAAAATCTCACCAACAAAACCCATATATCACAAGGAACATGATAGTAGAATGGTTCCAAAGAGACTCACCAACGTGCTAGAGTTAAAGGACATTCAGGGTCTTCAACTGAACAATGAAGCAACCAATACCTTGTATGAATCTCAATGATGCGATGATGTAGCTGATGTCGAGCACATGAGAAAAATCATTTTAAGGGGCACTAAGGACTCCCCTCAAATGGTTCTAAGGAACTCATTAATGATGGTGATGAGGCCAAGATACATGGACCTCTAGGTCTATCCTCTGGAATAGATGTGCTGATGTTGACTGAGGGAGACCTCCAACTACCAAGGCAATGATAGTTCCTTGATTGGAGTGCAAGGGATACAACCAAACAAGGACTGCAATAGGACACATGACTGAGACATTGTAGAGTGGTACATGGGTACTTGCGTAATGGGACTCAAAATTCCTTTGTTCAGAGTATGATGGTATGGATAAACTGGAAACATATGAAACTGACCTTGGGGATGGAAACATAGATGGGGTGACTAGGTGGGGAGAACCACAATGGGTATGATTGTAATGGGGTAACCTCAGAGGGAAAAATACTGATCATAGGGGAAAAGGAATCCAAGGGTGACTCATCATAAAATACTCTGAACAAATGCTACTGAGAATTCTACCGTGATAAGGGACTATATGTGATCTGCAGGGGTGCTAAGAAGCACCATTTGGGCCTTGTTGGTGTTTTAATGAGATCAAAGAAGAGATATATAAATGTGCTTGATATGGTATTGTCTCATAGATTTTTATTGATCCCAATAAAATCAATTCTTGCTAGTGTTTTCAATTTTAGGGATTTTAAAAACATGAAGAAAAATCCTTAAGTGTTCTTTTTTGTAAAGTTAGTCTTTGAATCCTGAAAAAACATAAAAGTATACAGGGAATATCTCTTCTAGTAAAAGGGGACTAGAGTGTACGTTTTTTACAATTAGTCCACTCGGTACAAAAAAGGAGTAAAAGACATAAAAAATGGATGCTCTTTCAAATACTTTACTGAGCATGAAAATAAGTAAGGTTTCTCGACAATATTTTCATTTTTTAAGGAGTTAGAAAAGAGCTTAAAGAAAATTTTGTAATGAGAGTTCATCTATAGGGAATGGTTAATGAGTGACAATGTGAAGGGATTCATGCGGCGTCATTTCTGGATGTCATACTATATGGAATCCCAATCTTATGGGGATATGAATGGCATGGCATCAAATGCAGGGGATACTAAAATGGTCACCTATGTAAGGAATGCTCTATTATTGAGCAAGGGAAAATGAAATGGTGGTTGGGATGGGCCACTTACTCGGATAGAGGGGAATCCTATAGGTGTAAATGAGGGAAACTAGATCAATGCACCAAATACTCTATGGGAGAGGATGTCCTATAAACCAATTAGGGTCTTATACCTATAAAGGAGGATGTCACCAAAACAGAGGAGAGCTACCATAACTTGTATCTATACGCAAAACAATGGTTCCCATGATAAATGTGCATATGGAAAATGAATATAGCATACAAATACATATATAAGGTGAATTTCATGATGGCTCACAAATCGAGGCAAGCCTAAAATGGTCTGAAAAAAGTTTGGAGATCATGATAAATGGTCCCCATAATCATGAAGAGCATGGAAGGATGATTCCGATGGTGAAAATGGTGCAAAAAATGGACGTCGTATGATTCCAAAATGGCCCAAATGAGGAAAGGAACCAAAAGGCATACAAAATAGGAGGATCCCACATGCCACATGTCATTTTCACTGTTGAGGGTTCAGATTGTGTGGAGGGACCCATGAAAGAATTGTTGATTTCTTCAAACTAGATCAACGGATTCGAGTTTTGTGACTTCCATGTAACTTCTTTGATGTTTCTTATCCTTTTTGTTCATTTTTTTTTTGATGTTTGGATTTATTGGGACCTCGACGAATCATGGTAGGGTTTCAAGGCTGTGTTGCACATTTCAGGGAACTATGGGTGACTAGGTCACTCTTATCAAGGAGATAAGAGCTCTCTTATCGAGGAAGCGACTAGGTTTTTGAACTAGTCAACACTTCCATGGGGATGAAGTATTTCGACTCAAATAAGAATTGATATGATGAATAAGGCATAGTAGACTCCTTGAGGATGAAATATGCACGATGGTGCATATCATCCCAAGATAAGTCGGCTTTAGTTAAGGATTCAAGTATCTCTTCATCTCTTTGAAATCATTGGTTGGAGAGATCAGAGGGATGATCATTGGTCGATGTTGTGGAAGGTGGATCATGTGACGAGATAATATAGATGGTGTTTATCTCATTTGAATAAGACACTAGGAGGTGGAATTCTTCGATAATAGTGACTTGAGACTCCCAGGAGAGTCTGTGCAAGCCATCCAACACAAATTGATATTCAGGGTATCTAGATAGTGGTGGGAGTAATGGCCTATTACATGAAAATATTGTCATATTCATGTGTACTTTATTAGATACCTAAAGTATCTATTCCAAGAGACTTGAGAAGAGGTTTTTCCTTTCCATAAGTCCAAATTTCAGTAGCATTGGCGCACCCTTCCTTTTGATAGTGGGCATCAGAATTGACTAACGTTGGTTGCTTAAGGACAAAAATCATTGGTGACACTTATTGTCTTTGTACAATACGAGTCACCTCTTCTTGATGCCACTTGATAGTGTACAAGGTGCATCGACACTCATTGAAAGAAAAAAAGAGAAGCATCGAGAGATTTCTATAGGAAGTCCCTCATGGAGGCTTATCCCAACCAACTAGAATAGGTGGCAGTCGATCCCCTAGTCCCTAGGGATGATCCCTTAAATTCATACAAATAGTATTGAACTCATTTGATCCCTTTTTGGCATATAAATACAAGCTCACCCTCATGGTTGAAGGGAGGACCAAGAAAGCACCCATATGATATTGAAATCTTTATAGAGTTGAGAGGCAAAGGATTGAATTTTGAGGCAAAAGGATTGTGGGAAGAAGCACAACACTAAGGCTCTTCTATTGTAACTTTTCCCTTTATTATGTTAATGCAATCATGTTTTCCTTTCCCATAAACATTGTGTAATCATGTTTATTATTTTCTCGTTGGTCATTAATATAGATCTAGTTGATTATCTTGTATGTCTCCACTTGTTTCTTGTTGGTTTTTACCTTTGTGTAGGATCCTCTACGTGAACTGATGCTAAAGCTTCAAGCTAGCAGGGACAACCTTCAAGTAAAGTAAGGTTTCATTCTATTCAAGTAATCTGATTAGATCTAGGGAAATTTTTTCATTATTGCTTTTGTTTTGTTCTAGATCTATACCATATAGACGCATGAAATATTTTCATTATTATTTGTGTTTGTTCTAGATCTATACCATATAGACTAGGGAAACAATATTTGTCTGCACTGATTGAATTTTTCCGCTATCAAAATTCGCGACCATACTGAGGATGTTTATATATCTTAGCTTTTGTTTTTTTTAATTGCAAATTTTATGTTCTTTTGTTATTTAAAGGCTGTTAAATTGACTTCTTTCTGTCATATTTTACCTTTCAAGGCCAGTAATTGATTCTAGGAAATTTCAATTTATTCATTACTTGTTGAATTTGTGGGTGTTTTTTTATCTTTTTGTTACCAAGAATATTTCAATCAGTGCGGACATAGTTTGTTCCCCTAGCCTGCATGGTGTAAGTCTATAAAAAAAGGACATAACAATGTATCATCTCCCTAGATGACTGATATACTTGAACGTAAAGCTCTCTTTACCTTGAGTGTGGAAGGTTGTCCTTGTTCTATAGATCCTTTTGTGATCAACTATATGTGCAAAGAACACAAAAAAACAATACAAGAAATGAGAGAAACAAGATAAATCAATGATCTATACTAATGATCAAGGAAACTAGTAGTAAACAATTGATATCAGCATAAATCATTTATGGGAAAGGGAAACATTTTTGTATTAAAGATGAGAAAATAAGCTACAACCAAAGCCTTGATGTTGAAGATTTGCTTTTACAAGAACTTTGACTCACTCGCACACACTACAAGCTATGAAACATCTCATGCACAACCACTCTCTCTTTTCCTCCTATACCAAACTTGAATCTAACATCATAAGGATGCTCTCTTGGTATCCCCATCATATGGTCCATGTAGCTTGCTTTTATAGGCCAAAGGAATCCCAAATGGGTTGAGATATTTTGGGAGGAAGGTAGGGAATGATCCCTAGGATTTAGAAGGTTGAGTTCCAACTCTCCCAAGTAGTTAGGATCATCCTCCATGAGAGATTTCTCCTAGAATATTCTTGAATTTTCTCTTTTTTCCCTTTTTGGACTGTTGATGCTCCTTTTGAGAGGGATAAGTGTGCCATCACTCTTTTTGGTCATGTGATAGGCGCCAACGATGACTTATGTCAGTGGAAAATAGGTGTCGGGACTGTCTGCTTCCCTATGCTAGGAAGCAAGATGTGTCAAACTACCTAAGAGTGAGAAATAAGGCCCCAAAAGAGGGTTTGGTCAAGGAATTCAAGGGATTGGAGCATTAGGACATTTTTTGGGTGCAACACTTTTGGATCCTTATCTGCGCCTAAAGCACTTGGGTAATTTTTTCTCAACGTCTTTGGTTCTCTGATGCTTTTTGTGTATAGTGAAAGAGCATTTCAATGCTTAATTAAAGTTTGCAAGAGGCATCATTGACACCATTTCTCAGTGGAAAGCAAGCGTGAACCAAGCGAGGAGGCACTGGTGCCAACCTACTGTGACTGCATTGAGGTAGGTGTTTGGTAGCCCTTTTGACTCATTAGTATTTTGGATTTTGAATTAGATTTCTGGAAAATATGCACTATGTTATAAGTCTGCATATTGGATTGGATCTGAGTAAATTTTTATTTGATTTTCAAAAGATATATTTTGATAAAAGTTTCAATAGTTTGATGATTTTTAAGCATGGGTTTTTCGTCTTGAGGTTTATAGTCTTCTTAAAAGACCTCTGATAATCACATATATTCATAAAAGGAAAAAGTTGTAGCTTCTATATACATTTATAGGAATAATGTTTTGTGTGTTTCTTTTTATTTCCAAATAAAAAGAAAAAAAAAAAATTAGTTTTGTTTCTTTTAGTTTCAATTAGTATTTGATTTTTTCATATAGTGGAAATTGTAAAAGTGAAAGAACTAGTTACTTTTTTATTTTATTTTATTAGAGATCAAATTTTAATGAAGTACAAAATCTTCGTGTGTTTGGATTTTCATTTAGAATTTTGAAGGATTTGATTGTGTGTTTTGGGAAAATTTTTCTTCCTCTCCTCTTAAAATAGGGCATATTTAGAAAGAAAAAGTAAATATTTGCACTTCATCTTTGCATGGTTTTTGAGTCATCTATTTACATCATATTGTCCACCTAACCGTAAAAGGATAAATCAAGCGTTAGTTAGGGTAAATTTTTTAGCAAGATTGTGTATTAGGTTAGAGACGTGTTCCGACATATTTAAGCATAGGATTTGTTGTTATAATTTTCCTACACTACATCCTAGGGATTGTGAGGTTCTTCCACATACTCATTGGTACATCAAAAATATTTTCATGTACTCAAGGGTATATAGAAATGTTCTTTCATGTACTCAAATGTATATAGGAAGGCCCCCTTCGAATGGTTTTGCATTAGACATCACTAGTATGGATTTAAGATCCCATGTACCTTGTGTATATCGATAGACACCATTAGGATCTTGAGGCCAATTGAGTAACCTATCGATTTTCTTGTCGAAACAATACACTGAGAACAACACTCGATGAGCTATTATGCACTTACTATCCAGGTAGTCAGGTATACAGGAAATTGTATGGTTCTAATCCTCCTTGTTTTGTATTACTGTCATGTTGGGACCTGTATCATATCACGAGTTGCAATGACTTGACACTCATGTGAGGATCTAGACTATATATCCCACCTACCACAAGTTTTCTTGTTGCTTTTAGATTCAATAATACTTGTTGTGTTTGTAGTTAGGATACTTTTAGAGAGAGATGTATCTTTATCAGAAAGCTATGGCTATACCTTCTGAGACTACCAACCAAGATACCCCTTCTCAAGGGGATCCCTTTTTTTCCCTTCAATTGGAAATGTTGGTCCTCCCTTCAATTGCACTTTGAATATTCCTAAATTGCATATAGGATTACCTATATGGTTATTCAATTCGGTGATCCCATATGCACTGAATATCTTGAACGTTAATTCCCCATCACAAAACTACCAACATCATGGAAAGAAAGAAGAAACTACCAAAATAATTTGAGATGAAAGACTCATCTTTCACCTTCTTTGCCAGATGTGTCTTCTTCCCTTTCTCCTTCTTCACCTACCGAAAGTTACAATGCTAGTAATCAAGTGGATATGAAAAATAAGAAAAGGAAGATTAAGAAGAATAAAAACCAACAAGAAATAAAATCTCAACCAACTAATCCTCTTAGTATCGAGAGTATTGATCTACCCACAAAAATACCTTGTAAGGCTAAGTTCCCTTGCAGACTTTGCAAGGGTGACCATATTATTAAGGAATGTCATGGTCTGTCCCAATTATTAGAATTGTGGTCTAATACTTCCCAACAACCCATGTCATCATCCTCTAGTCATTATACTGATGCTACCCCATCAGCCAATGACTTTGTGGTTAAGCGTAGAAAAGATAAAGTAAAAAATATTTGCTTTCTATGTAAGGACATGCACCTTACTTACATTTTTCCTCACATGGATGAAGCTTCAAATTTGTTGGAATATATTAATGTTCCTCAATTATGGCTTCCAACAGGTTATCGTAAGTTTTCCATTGACCTCCCATTGGTTGATAAAGTGGTCTATCTAGTTCCATCCTCAGTCGATCCCACTGTTTCTTTAGAGAGTGGAGAAAAATTAGTTCATCCTATTCTTCCTTTGAAGAGTGAAGCTAAAATGATCGAGTTGATGTCATCTCCACTCGATCCCACTCTTTCATTTGAGAGTGTTAAGACTGAAGTAGTCACTTTGACAAAATCTTCATCTCATCTTCCAGTTGAGAGTGAATTGAAACCCGCTGAAGTTTTCGTAGTCAGTTCAAATTGTTCTAGGTAAAAGGGGAAATCCTTTCTATTTCAACAAAACCCTATTCAATAATACAAAATGAGAAATTAGTGACTAAAAAAATGACTAAAATTTGGATATACATGACTATTTTTGAGTCGGTGACTGATAGTAGCTAATTTCCACTATCTTATAGCTTGACTAATTTAGCCGTATTTAACCTAGTCATTAATTGGTTGACTTATTAGTCATTGATGTAGTCATTGATTTAGTCATTGGTTTATTCATTGATTTAGTCATTGATTGCCACAATTAATGACCAAATATACGACTAAATAAACTACTAGACGATAAATCAGGGTAACCTATTAATGACTAAGCTAAATACAAATAAATGTTAGTCACGCTACAAGATACTTGAAATTGGATACTAATAGTTATGTATCTTCAAATTTTAGTCTTTTTCTTAGTCACAAATTTATGATAGGGCACGAAGGTATCGAACCACCAACCTCCTGCCTATAATTAGGAAATTTCTCTTACATTGATCTAGCAACCTTGAAGAAGTTGTTATTACATGACAATGATGATATTCAAACAAATTTTGCATCATTCAAGCATACAAAATAATAATACCAACTTACTATAGATCCGTGATGGCTTACCTTGTACTAGTCCTTCAAGTCCTTCGACTACATTTATTAAGTGCAAATACATATTTGAATAAAGCCTATAAGTTTATAGGTTCTACTCAAGGTTACGCTCATACAGGTCCTTCTTTAACACCAACTGAGGTGTTGATTGCAATTAAGTCATTATGGATCTATAAGAATGACAAGCATGCATCCATTAATAACTATATACTGAGTCATCTCGAGTCATGCCAATTGATTCCCAGTTGTCACAAACCTAAATCATGCATACAATTCACAATCATAAACATTTCATCTATCCAACATATTAACATTTATCCAACCCCCAGTTCAAGATGGTTTTAATTGTCATCTCACAATATTGGAATAAAGATTAAATATTTATATATTTATCTTGAAGTGTAACACTAATTCAAATTGAACCTCAAAATCTAGTAAAGCTCTCAACAAAAATTACTAGTGCATCAAAATTTAAACCAAAAAAATAACAAACTGGTACTTAAACTTCCCAATAAAAACAAACGAAACCATCCTCATTGACTTCAAAACAAAAAGGTGGTAGGTAGAAGGATTTATTGTAATATCATTTTCATGCTTCTCTCTATGTTGACAATGGTCATAATGGAACCGAGAAAGCATAAAATCCTAGTAGACCTCCGAAAACTAAATTTGAATCTTGTGAATGATATGGACATGAAGGGAACCTCCTAATCCCTTTAACACAAGTGTTTGGTTGGACAATTCATGCAATCAATGAAATTTCCTAACTAGGGAGTGGAAATCCCAGCTTGAGTGGGAAAGGATGTGGGCTGACAAAATCAACAATTATGGACTTTTTGCAAAGGTTAGTACACTATCAAAGAGCATGTTAGGATATGTAGGGAGTCTTATTTTTCCTATGTGGAAAATTCCAAAGTAGAAGAGTTTTCAAGTATTTTTGCACTATTGATCAAGTTGGTAGACATAAATTCATTTCACGTTCACTGCAATATATCTGAATTTGACTAAAAATTCATAAGTAACTTGAGGATAATGGTCGATGATGCCATGGAAAGGATACTTTCAGTTTATATAGAAGCAAAGGATGAGGAAATGGTGGCCCAAAATTAGCTTCCTCCAATGTGGGACAAGCCACCATCCCCTGTAAAATGAACACATGTGCATGTTTCTCTCCAGTTCCATGAACATCTTACACAACCTTCATATAGTTTCAATCAGATTTGGATGCCCATATTAACTTCAAAGGACCAAAACTTGAAGTAGATTTGGAATATTTAAAACATATGTACAAAAGGTCTCCACATGTAATAAACAAATACACCATTTACTTATTGAATGATATTAGAGTGGATGAACATATTGTTAGACAACATTTGGAGAGTTTGGATAAGATTTGGATGTTCATTCCTGAAGGAAAAAAAATGAAGGAGAATTTTGAAACTTCGAAATAGATATACAAAATGCTTATTTATATTGCATGCTACATCCCGTTTTCTAGTGATATGTATAGTATTATTCTCAGCAACAAAAATATTTTTGAAGGAACTAAATCTAGTAGGTAGATATCAACATCAAAGCCTAGTCCAAACACTACAACTTGATGAAATACACCATCAACCATCCCCCATAAGTAAATATGGAACACCCACATTCCCAGTTTATTGATGTTTCTCTTAAGGAAGGCAATGCCAATGTAGTATTGTAATATTCCTCACATTGTTCGTGTATAAAGTGTATAACATAATAAGATTGGCGTTGTGAAGATACATAAAATTAATTCAGAGAGTCCTTAGCAGAGGCCATTGAGGGAAAGTTGTGTTTGAGTTTAATGCATTATGTTGCATGTATCCAACAATACAGTATAATAGCTTGTGTATAATAACAATACATGGATGTTGATTTGTTAGTGAAAACAAAAACATCATATAGAAACTAGGTAGAAACATTGTTTTGGTTTATAAAACAAAAGTTGATTAACTGACTATGCCCATTCTAGGAAAAAGTAACCTCTAAATTATTTTTAAAAAATTAGATAGAAAATTTGTAATGGAAAAGATAGGATCCCTTGTAATTTTCTTTAGTATCCAATGGAACAACTCATCACCCAAAATGTATATAGAATAGTAAAAATAAATATACTAGTAATTCCATTTCACATCAAGAAGAATGGGCATTAACTCTAAGTACTCTTAGCAACTAGATAAATGTAAATGAAATGAGATGAAATATTATCAAAAACACCTTTGAGTTTGCTTGCTGACAAGAAGTATGAGTAATTATGTGATCATTTTATTCAGAGGTGACATAAAAAACCACTAACCTGCAATCAAGGAAAGAAACCATGTTTAGATTGTTATATAAAAAAAATAAAATACAAGTTAAAGATAAACTATGCCAATCCCACTATCATTTATACCTCCAAAGAGAACAAGTAAATATCCCACAACTATACAAATTTGTCCAAAATTCCCACTTGGAATGCCACTGTTAAAACAAAACAAAAGAAATTGAAAACATGAAAGTATTAATTTACTCTACATGTCTACTGGATGCAGAGTCCCATAGTTGTACAATAGAATTAGTCAAACACATGCAATAAAATTATAAATGGACAAAAAGAAGAAAACAATGTGGTTTAGACCTTCCTTATACTCATATATATATTATGATCAGTCTTTGTCTCTTAGGAGACAAGTCACTAACAAAAATATGGACATATCTGAGAGAGAAATAGATAGGTAGCTGTAGGGAAGAGTGAGACAAATACAAACCTAAAGGTATTAATTAAACAATCTAGAAATGAGGATGAAATTTCAATCCCATTTCTATAGTAAATGATAGTATTTTAGGATAGTCATACATCGAGCAAATAGAAGCTCCTTTCAAATGTTAAGAGGCAGTATTAACCCACAGTCTAGCACGTCCATCAGACTATGACACACTTCCATACATAGTAGTAGCCTCAAGAAGGATGAAAAGGAGAACAACCACTCTCTAAAGTATAAATAAGCTAGACATGCTGCAACAAGCTAAACAAGAACCACAATATCCCTAGTAAAGGCCATGGTAGGAACCAACAACAACACACTCACATAAAATACCTCAGAATAGTCAATAGACCATAGATCAAGCAAAGACAAGCCAAGGAACAATCATGGTTTAGTCTAGTAGAGTCACAACCCAGCTTAGCAACCCAAAAAAGGTCACATCTTAGTCCAAACAACTCACAAAGGTCACAACTATGTCCAAACATCCCACAGAGGTCATGGTTCTATCCAAACAACCACAGAGATCATGGTTCTATCCTGGAATAGGTAATGACTCAGTCCAAGGCATCCCACAAGGTCATGACTCAATACTAGCAACCTCAAAGGTGGTCGCAGTTCAACATAACAAGCTCATTAATGAACATGGCCTGCTCTAGCAGGATGGAAACAAGCTCCAACACAAATCAACACTTTTAGATAGGCTAAACACGGTCATAGTATCCATATACAGGATGAATACAATCATAGCAACACTTAGTAGGTTGATAGGAAGATCACAAAAACCTTAGAAAGCTGAGAGAAAGGTGACAGGAGCTCTCGACACACCTCTATTTGATGACATTCATGACAATTTTCCTGAAATCATGGAGATTTCATCCTCCAATTCCGCAGATGACTAGTCAAACAACCTGTTGGCGCCAAATAACTAGTCCAGGCAGACTGTTGGCGCTAAATATTTTGTGTTGGATGGAAGCAAGGAGGTTTTGGTGGGTTCTGAGGGGAAAGTAGTTGTGAATTTGGTCTTGAGGAATTTTTGGGCATTTATTAGGCCACTATTGATACCCGTTGAGGAATTTGTGATGCCCATTCACAATTGTTGAGGGTTTAGAATAATTTAGGTATTTAATTGCTAGTGCTTCCATGGATAAAAGAGCATTGGAGAGAACTTGGAGGCTCTTGAAGAGGCGGGCCACGAATTCTATAGATCTAGAGTTAAAATATCCTTCTTCCCTTACAAAATTGCAAGTAAGTTTCTTGGTTTTCTATGAAATTTTAGCTTTTGCATTTTAATATTGGTTATAATCCTGAAGATTTATTCATGAATGTTCAAAACTGTCTAGCATCCTGCATCTGGATTTTTATTGTGAATGTCTAAACCTACACATCTGTGTTACAACCTTTAACTAAATTGTCATGAACTTACATCCTCCTCGATCCTATTAGTTGGCTTGGATTTGAATTGGTTGTTTCCTTCATATGATACCTGTATACATATACCCTTACACTTACAGTCCAACAAGGTTAACTGATACCTTGAACATGTTGTCATGATCAAGCATTTAATTAAGAGTAACATTAATAATGGCCATATAGTTGTAACGAATGGTCATGGTTCCATCCTAGCAGAGGTCACAACTCAATCCAAGGAAACCCACAAGGTCACGGCTCAATACTTGTAACCTCAAACATGGTCATAGTTCAACATAAAAATATCAATATAGAACACGACCTGCCCTAGAAGGCTTCAAACAAGCTCCAACATAGCTCAACACTTTTAGACAGGATGAACACAATCATAGTTCCATACACAGGCTAAAGACAATCACAACAACACTTATTAGGATGAGAGGAAGGTCATGATAGCCCTAGAAATATGAGAGAATGGTGACACCAACTCATCAACAACAACAAAACCCTAGACATAAAGCCAAGGAGCAACAAAAAATCCTAAGAAAATCATTAACTCATATCTCCAAAATTTCTCTTATTAAGAAACACAAAATGAATTTTAGGACTTGGATTTATTATATTCTTGACATGTCTTCTAGAAGGGTCATTCTTCTAGACCTACTTTTTAGGAGCAACAACAAATCCTAAGACAATCATTAACTCATATCTCCAAAATTTCTCTTATCAAGAAACACAAAATGAATTTTAGGACTTGGATTTATTATATTCTTGATATGTCTTCTAAAAGGGTCATTCTTCTAGCCCTACTTTTTAGGAGAGTTACCAAAATAAACATTAAATAATATTATGTTCACTTAGGATAGGGTACCTACAAGGTCAAGAGGTTATAACAATAAAGGTAATTCATCATGACAAAAGGGTCAAGGTACCACACTAGGAGAGGGAGGTGCTATCATAAGGACCAACAAGGTTCAACACAAGATCAAAGGTCAACAAGAGTGGTCATAAAAATGTGGGAAGAAAAACATTTCACCCACAAGACCAATTAGGTGTACCATCAATATGGGTAAATAACCCTTTTTACGCATAATACCAAGGTGTACAATCAAGGTGGGGAACAACCCTTTTACCCACAGGACCAAGGGTCAAACTTTTATCTTCTTTCTCAATAATAATAACAATAATTTTTATCATCACCGTATAAGGAAGGTCCAAACTATGAAACACTTTGAGTTACTGCAATACAACATATATAACATAATTTTCATTTCTTTCAACTTAACACTCCCAAAGGTCCTTGTGTTAAAGTTGAAGCATCCAAGGACAATAAATAACAATAGTAGTAATAAATTAATGAACAAGTTAAAAACTAGCATCTGTAAAGGAGAAAACAATGTGGTTTAGACCTTCATTAAACTCGGAAAACATCATGGTAGGAACTTTCAATACCTTCACAAACCCAACCAAGACATCATAGATTACATAAGGTTTGTATCTTGTTGTATGATACAATCAATGACAAAATACCTTGGACCTTATAGTATTTAAAACTTTCATCATCTATAACATTCTACAACATATCAGTAACAATTCAACTATTCTACAAGTTTTTCAAAAAAATGATTTTATGTATTTGATAAACGCATTCAATATAAAAATAATCCTAGGCATGGAAAACCCATTTATTCACTTGTAACTCTTTTGTGGTTGTCAAAACTAACTACACCAACATTAAAAAATACTATTTTTGATAATATATCAACAACTAGAGTTGCAATAGACCCAATACCTCCTCCCATTTAGCTGAGATAAATACAAGATCAAACTCAACAAGCATTCTATTAAAAACATAAGTTTAATTCTTTTATATCATGTTCCTTAAGCTATATATTCCCCCCAATATCTCCAACTCTGACCAAAGGAGTTGTTATTTCCTAACAAGGATGATATTCAAACAAATTTTGCATCATTCAAGCATACAAAATAATTATTACCAAGATACTATAGATCCATAATGGCTTACGTTTTTCTTCTCATCTATTTTAAATAAACCAAGTCAAACAACATGAGATTGATGAGACCATCACACACATGTTAATGTCTCAATTACAACTTTAGATAATTTACAACAACATATAACAATAACTAGGTACCTTACCTAGTTCCTGACAAGGATGATATTCAAACAAATTTTGCATCATTCAAGCATACAAAATAATTATTATCAATATATTATAGATCCATAATGGCTTACCTTTTTCTTCTCATCTATTTAAAATAAACCAAGTATAACTACATGAGATTGATGAGACCATCACAAACATGTTAATGGCTCAACTACAACTTTAGATAAGTTACAACAACATATAACAATAATCAAGTACCCTACCTAGTTCACTAGAAGCAAAAATATAGACATGTTACTCACCAGAGCAAGAAATGAACCAATTGCTTGAAGAAATGTTTGCATGAAAAATAAAGGAAGTGGTTTCTATTCAACCTGCTCAAATAGAAAATACTTGGAAGAATTTTATTCCTACACATGCAATATAATTATAAATGGACAAAAATAAAAAAAACAATTGAATATAATGGTGATTCATGTATGACTGTATGGTTTAAGGATTCCATATTCACATGGTCCTTTGGTGAACAAAACCATTTACTTAAATAATTTAGAACATCCATCTATAACTTGTGAGTAAGAACACAGATTAGGGGTTGGAGCAGAAAAATAAAAAAAATTGTACTTCAATGCATAAATTTCTAAAACAATAACAAAAACAAAAATAATACAGTTGTGACAAGCAAGATAAAGTAAAAACATAATTTTCATTTCTTTCAACTTAACACTCCCAAAGGTCCCTGTGTTAAAGTTGAAGCATCCAAGGACAATAAATAACTGCAGTAGTAATAAATTAATGAACAAGTTAAACTAACATCCACAAAGGAGAAAACAATGAGGTTTAGACCTTCGTTTATATACTCAAATATATATTATGACCATACCTTGTCTCTTAGGAGACACATCACTAACAAAACAATGGACATACCTGAGAGATAGATAGATAGGTAGTTGTAGGGTATAGTTAGAAAAATACATACCTCAAGGTATTAATCAAAACAGTTTAGAAATGAGGATGAACTTTCAATCTCATTGCTGCAGTAAATGGAATTGTTTTAGGAAATTCATACATCAAGCAAATAGAATCTCCTTTCAAATGTGCACAGGTAGCAATATTAACCCACACTCTAGGATGTCCATTACACTGTGGCACATTTCCATGCATAGTAGCAGCCTTAAGGAGGATGAAATGAAGAAAATAACAATAAAGGTAATTCATCATGACAAAAGGGTCAATGTACTACACTAGGAGAGGGAGGCACTAGCATAAGGACCAACAAGGTTCACCACAAGGTCAAATGTTAACAAGAGTGGTCATAACAATGTGGGAAGACAACCCTTTCACTTACAAGACCAATGCGTACCATCAAGGTGGGAAAATAACCATTTTACTCACAAGACCAAGGTGTACAATCAAGGGGGGGAACAACCATTTTACCCACAAGACCAAGGGTCAAAATTTTATCTTCTCTCAAGGCCTATAGTCCATAGGTGTTCCATACAATAAAAATAAGTTTTATCATCACCATATAAGGGTATAAGGAAGGTCCAAACTATGAAACACTTTGAGTGACTGCAATACAACATATATAACATAATTTTCATTTCTTTCAACTTAAAACTCCCAAAGGTCCCTCTGTTAAAGTTGAAGCATCCAAGAATAATAAATAACAACATTAGTAATAAATTAATGAACAAGTTAAACTAGCATCCGTAAACGAGAAAACAATGTGGTTTAGACATTCCTTTATATACTCAAATATATATTATGATCAGATATTGTGTCTTATCAGAGAAGTCACTAACGAAACAATGGACATACCTGAGAGAGAGAGATAGATAGGTAGCTGTAGGGAAGAGTTGGACAAATACAGACCTCAAGGTATTAGTCAAAATAGTCTAGAAATGAGGATGAACGTTCAATCCCATTGCTCCAATAAATGAGTCTTTTAGGATAGTCATACATCAAGCAAATAGAAGCTCCTTTCAAATCTATAGAGACAGGCTTAACTCACACTCTAGCATGTCCATCAAACTATGGCACAATTCCATACATAGTAGCATCCTCAAGGAGGATGAAAAGGAGCACATAACAAGAAAGGTAAGTCATCATGACAAAAGGGTCAAAGTACCACACTAGGGGAGGGAGGCACTAGAATAAGGACCAACAAGGTTCTACACAAGGTCAAAGGTCAACAAGAGTGGTCATAATAAAGTGGGAAGACAACTCTTTCACCCAAAAGGCCAAGTTGTACCATCAAGGTGGGGAAATAACCCTGTTACCCATAACACTAAGGTGTACAATCAAGGTGGGGAAAAAACCCTTTTATCCACAAGACCAAGGGTCGAAATGTTATCTTCTATATCAAGGTATAAAGTCCATAAGTGTTCCATACAATAACAATAAGTTTTATCATCATCACATAAGGAAAGTCCAAACTGCATAATAGTATTTTCAGATGCAATAGTTGGGTCCTTTCCAAGCCGTGAACTATTGAAATTTGGGTTTTGTTAGGGTTTGGAGAAGAAAAATTAAAAAATTTGTACTTCAATGCATAAATTTCTAAAACAATACCATAAACAAAATAGTACAACTGTGACAATGCAAGATCAAGTAAAAACATAATTTTCATTTCTTTCAACTTAACACTCCCAAAGGTCCATGTGTTAAAGTTGAAGCATCCAAGGACAATAAATAACAACATTATTAATAAATTAGTGAACAAGTTGTTGGAACATTGGACAATACTGAGACGGGGGGGGTTGAATCAATATTGATATTTTTTTGCAAGCTACAAATTGCAGGAGACACCAACCCCCAAGTTTTTCAGCTATAACTAAAGGATACTACAACAACCTAGTTTCTGCCTGCTCCAACATACAAGGATGCTACAACACCCTGTTTTCCAGCCACCATTGGAAGGAGGATACAACTACCTTGAAGGATTGGAGGCTGCCCTAGAACCACCCTACCACCCTATTCTAATTTTATAAGTATTCTATATCTTCTTCAAATTCCGTCATTAGTTTTTCTTCACTGATTGGTCTCTGTCTTTTCTTGCTGCTACATTGATCTTGACTGCTGAGACATATTTATTCCACTTCAAAATTCTATTTACTATACTTCTTTCATCATGTAATTGAACCATTGTGTCTTTTCATCATCGTGTCCCTTCATTAAAACTCTTTCACCAATGCATCTCTTCATTATGGAAACATGCCTTTTCATGAATTGGTGTAAAACAACCTAAAAGCCTGTTTTGGAAGACCTATAACTTTGTCTTCAAGCACCTTTTAGGAGAAATAAGACAACTATCAGATGCACACATCAACAAGCTATATCTTGATGGTCTCATATTATTTTTATCAATTTCCTATAAAATATGACAAGCATTTTACTAGGGCAACTTAGACAAATTTTTCAATACTTAAGTAAATTTTAAGCAATTTTCCCAAAACATTCTGAAACCTAATTTTGGAAAACCTATAACTTTTTCTTCAAGAATGGATTAGGGGAATTGATACCATGGTCAGATGCACACATCAACAAGATAAAACCCGATGGTCTCATATAATTTTTATTAGTATCCTACAAATTATGGCAGGCATTTTATTAAGGCCACTTGGGAAGATTTACCAGAACTGAAACAATGCAAACCATGCTAGAAAGCACTTTTGGTAGACTAATAACTTCACCTTCAGATACTTTCTTGATAAACAAATCATATGGTTAGATGCACGATACAAAAATATAGATGTCTATATCCTCATAATCATTTAATTCATCAAATACAAAAGATGGCATGCATTTTACAGAGGCCCCTTAGGTAGATTAAGAAGAATTTATACTTAGTCAAATTTTCAGAGTTTCAACAAGAGTTTCAGCAAGTTTCCATACTTTTACAAAATCGTTTGAAATTGTAACAATGACTTCATGAGAGGACTAGTGTAACATCCCCGACCCTTCGACCGACGAAGAGGACGCTACCCAACCATTAACATCCGGGCTAACCACCCCATAAACACGAACATACATAAAAATTGAAACCAAATGCTGCAATAGAATGGTTTGAACTAGAATATGCACAGATACATAATCATTTATCATACAGCAGAAGCAAACATACGTTCATACAAGCGTTCAACATGTTCATCACATTCATTAACAGTAAATATAAATGCAGAGATAGAATGGTCAAGAATACTTATCTTATAAAGAATTCATCCCGCAACCAGCTACGTCGCTGCAATGTTCCACCCAACCATAGGCCAGCGTGCTACTTAATCTCTCAGCAACGTTTCCACCCCTGAGCTCGTCATGATTTCCCCAAGGAATAAGGAACAAGCAGGCTTACACATAGCCAAGGATACACAAATCAGCCAAGCCAACACCATTGGGTTTATCAGGCCATCAATAAGACATCCAAGCCAACATGGTCGGGTTTGTCAGACCATCAAGGAGTTGGGGAAGGTGGTATGCTAAGATGGTCAGCTCATTGAAGAGCTAAGGACACCTACACCAGAACTAGCTTGACTTCTAAGACACCCACACACATCCAACACAAGGAATCAGTCCCTTCTCTGCTACACAGTCCCTCAGGCCTTGACTTCCCTTCTAGTGCTATTCAGGGGTTGTGGAGAAGAAATCCAACCCTCTAGCTCTGTTTGTGTGGTTCCCAAACACACCAGGTTTACCAAGAAAACCAAGCCCTCATCCCTAATCCAACACAGTTCGAAGACCAACCACTGCATACACACAGTCCAACAAGAGATTCACATCTTGGATAGGGAAAACAATTCCTAAGTCGTTCTTGGCCCTATCGTGGCCAAAAAAACTCCATAAAAGCCCACAGTAGACCAAAACGTAAAAGAAACACAACAACCAAAATGTGGGGAAGGCAATTGCCCCAACCTTCAACACTGAAGCAATGGAAAGACACACAGTCCGAAAAATGGGAAATACCAACAGAATCCCAACCTGTTCGTGAGGAAAACTTACACATAGGCCCCAAACTCCAGATGGAAAACACACCAGATACCACACTGTATAAAAAACATGAATGACAGCCAAAACTGGATCCCCTTCTTGCTGCATGAGACCCAATAGAAAGAACCCCCCACGTGAGGAACAAGACCTCCCTCTCTCTATGTGAGGATGGATGACAATGGAGGATGGCGAGTGGAAAAGTGCGAGAGAGTGCCCAGCACCGTTGTGGAGAGAGTGGAATGATGGGCGTAGTCATTTTTATTGCCCAACGTGAGGTTCGATTTGCTGGTGGAGTGTGTGTGTGGGAAAGGACTGACAATCTTGCCACACTCCACTCCCTAGCAATAACTGCCTCAACTACTCAGCAGAACATTTAAGGTGTTAGTTGGATGAGACAAGGGAAGGTGAGTGAAAAGGGTGGTGACACATGGCTTTTCCCCCAATGGGCTCAAGGTTTAACATCCCCCCTTCTTATCCTTAGGAAAATCATGCCCTTTTCAATATGGTTGCAGTGAAAATAGATGGTTGGGTTTATTTAATTAAAATGCACATTTACATGATGACAAAACTTAATATATGCCGTATACTACGATAGACCATCGGCAACGATTTCGTTCGCCGAAACATAACACAACTAAATAGATGGTGGGGATTTTTCCTTTAGCTCCACACCATGATTCATTACAATATATAATCATGTACATTTAATGCAACGAGGTCAAAACTGGGGTGTTACATTCCCCTCCCCCTTCAATAGCACTGTCCTCAGTGCTTTACAAAATTTGAACAAAATGTTACACTAGTACCACCTTAGTGTTCCGCAGAATTGAAAAAAAATGGATGTGCTAATCGCATGGCATCCTCCAGCTCCCATGTAGCCTCTTCAGGTTCGTAGTGCTCCCATTGCACCTTTACCTGACCTATGGCCTGGTTCCGGAGCATTGTGACCTTCCTGTCAAGGATGCGCATTGGTTCGATTTGGAACTCTCCCTTGGGTTCCACCTGAATCACATCCCAATTTATCACATGGTTAGGATCATGTACATATTTCTTAAGCAAAGAAACATGAAAAACATTATGAGCTCTAGTACTAGTAGGCAATGCAAGTCTATATGCAACTGGCCCTATTCTTTCAAGCACTTCAAACGACCCACAATATCTTGGTGACAGCTTGGCACAACTTCCAAGCTTCAAGGAACTCTTCCTTTCCATCACTCTAAGGTAAACATGATCCCCAACACTGAACTCCCTGTTCACCCTATGCTTGTCTGCATAGCTTTTCTATCTGTCCTACGCTAATTTCAAATTATTCCTGATCTTTACAACCTCTTGCTCCATTTCCTTGAGCAATTCTAGTCCAAGCACAACCCTGTTCACTGGATTATCCCAAGTCACTGGTGTTCTACACCTTCTTCCATACAAAGCTTCATACGGGCTCATCCCCAAGGATGCCTGCTTTCCATTGTTATAAGAAAACTCTACCAAGTGCAAGTAATCTTCCCACTTGGTTGGTTTGTCCATCACATACATGTGAAGCATGTCTTCAAGCACCTGATTAACTCTCTCTGTCTGCCCATCTGTCTTAGGATGGTATACAGTGCTGAAGTTTATCTTTGTACCCAAATCTACAAATAACCCCTTCCAAAAATTGGAAGTGAACTTGACGTCTCGGTCAGAGACTATTGCCTCCGGCAATCCATGCAATTTGAAAATCTCTTTCATGAATATATTTGCAATGTCATCATTCTTATGCATAGACTTAACCGATATAAAATGTGCTGCCTTAGTGAACTTGTCCACCATAACCATGATGGAATCATGTTGTCTCCAAGTCATTGGCAATCCTGTGATAAAATCCATGGAAATAAATTCCCATTTCCATTCTAGAACTGGCAAAGGCTGCAACAAACCTGGTGCATGTTGATGCTCAACCTTTACCTGCTGGCATTTCATGCACCTTGAAATGTATTCAGCCATATCCTTTTTCATTCCTGGCCAAAAGTACTACTTTCTGGCTGTAGCAATTGTCTTCTGGTATCCTGGGTGACCAGAATACGGAGCTTGATGGATTTCATCCATAACAACTCTCCTCAAATCCACTACATTGGGAATATAAATTCTACCTTTATAAGTAAGAATCCCATCTTCTTCCAATTTATATCCCTCATACCTCTTCTCAAGACTTTGCTGCTGCAATTTTTCTTTTACCTGCTCATACCATTCATTTCCAGCAGTATGATTAACAATCTGCTGCCTCAAATTTGATTGGCAAATACTAAGAGATGCCACATGCATTTCCTACACCTTCCTGCACCTTCTTGCTGAGTGCGTCAGCTACCTTATTCTCTTTTCCCTTTATGTGCTTGATTTCAAAATCAAACTCACATAAAAATTCCAACCATCTTGCTTGCCTAGCATTCAGAGTAGGTTGATCAAATAGACATTAGAGGAAATTTCAACTCAAAATGGGCCTTTTAAATTTTATTCAAATTCCATGTCATCATGTGTTAGCCAATGAAATTGCTTTAAATTTGAAATACTGTATAGGTCTGAAACACCTTTTTAATATAAATTTGGGGATAGGTATCATAAAAGAAACTACTTTTTTTGTTTGTATTTTTGACAAAACTCCCCGTGTTTTTACTCAAATTTCGATTGAGAGAGCTCGTTGGATGCAGAATTAAATTCTGCATCCAACGATCTCTACTAATCGAAATTTGAGTAAAAACACGGGGAGATATGTCAAAAATACAAACAAAAAAGTAGTTTTTTTCTTTTCTTCCTCCAAAATTAATAAATATTATTTTATTATTTTAACTATTATTTTATTAGTTCATTTTAGGAGGCCCATTTTGAGTTGAAATTTCCTCTAATGTACTTCAGACCACAATGGTCTATCCTAAGTTCAAATCTTCTACCCATCAAGTAATGCCTCCACATCTTGAGAGCATGTATTATGGCTGCAAGCTCTAGATCATGAGCGGCATATTTATTCTCATGGTCCTTCAGCTTTCTCGACTCATAACATATCACGTGGTTGTCTTGCATAAGGACTCCTCCAAGCCTTTGTCCGCATGCATCAGTACACACCACAAAATCTTTTTTTCTGGATCTGCGACTTTCAATACTGGTGCACTAGTGAGAAGATTCTTCAGCTGCTGGAAGCATTCTTCACACCTTGATGTCCATTCAAACTTCATCCCCTTCTTTTGCAAAGAAGTGATGGCATGTGCAACTTTGGAGAATCCTTCAATGAACCTCTGGTAGTATCCAGAAAGTCCCGTAAAAGATCTTACATCTGTCACATTTATTGAAGTAGGCCAATTCATAATGGCTTCAATCTTTTTAGGGTCTACAGATATACCCTCTTCTGAAATAATGTGACCCAAATACTGAATTCTGTCTCTATAGAAGTCACACTTGCTTAGCTTTGCATATAGCTGATGCTCCCTGAGCAATTGAAATGTCAACCTCAAATGCTCTTCATGTTCTTCCTCATTCTTAGAATAAACAAGAATGTCATCAAGGAAAACAAGAACAAACTTGTCCAAATACCTGCTGAAGACACTATTCATAAGGCACATAAATGTAGCGGGTGCATTTGTGAGACCAAATGGTAGCACTACAAACTCATAGTGTCCATACCTCGTTCTAAAGGATGTCTTATGAATGTCTTCATCCTTGATTCTCACCTGATGGTAACCAGACCTCAAGTCAATCTTGTAAAATACCCTTGCTCCTCTCATTTGATCAAAGAGGTCATCAATCCTAGGCAAAGGATATTTGTTCTTCACAGTAACCTTGTTCAACTGTCTGTAATCAATACACAACCTGAGTGTACCATATTTCTTCTTTACAAAAAAAATTGGTGCTCCCCAAGGAGACACACTCGGCCTGATATACTTCTTTTCCAACAAATCTTGCAGTTGCATCTTCAATTCTAGCATCTCTGGCGTACTCATCCTGTAGGTTGTCTTGGACATTGGTGCTGCTCCTGGCACAAGTTCAATTGTGAAATCAATGTCCCTCTTTGGAGGAAGCCCTGGGATCTCCTCAGGAAACACATCCTTGAATTCCTGTAACACCCGACAGTCCTCCAACCTAGGAGTTTCATCTTCTGTTGCCTCCACAATATGAGCTGCATACAACTGACAACCTTTCCTACATAATTTCTTCAACTGCATTGCTAAAACTTGTCATACTGAAATCACCTTTAGAATATCTTTCACAACTATTGGGTTCCCTTCTTCATCCATGCATTCAAAATTATTATTATAACAGTCAAGCTTCACCCTGTGAGATTCTAACCAATCCATTCCAATGAGTACATCTTAGGAACCAAGCGGTAGAACATTCATATCTACACAAGTGACCAATCCATTCATGACCACTGGACATTTCTCTACCACTTCACTAACCTTTCTCTTAGTTCCAGTGGCTAGCTAAACTAACCAAGATTTTCTATGCTTTACTTTATTAAAAGCACAAATCTCCACTACTCTAGGAGTAATGTAACTTTGAGTAGAACCAGGGTAAATTAAAATAGAAACATATTTCTCAACAATCTTACCTGCAACTTCAACCACAGTTGACTGGTGATTTGCCTGGCGGTCCTCCAGTGCTGCATAAATCCTAGGGACTTCCCTTGCTACTTGACCCACTGTTTCTGCTTCTTGAATGTTGTAACCTGGCCTTGCACTCTCATTCTTGAGCAGACAAGTTCTGTGCATGTGGGGTCTTCCATATCTCCAACATTGAAGTGGTCCCCTATTCTGTTGTGGATCCTTAGGCTTTTCTCCTGTCACTCCGACTGGCTTACTCGCAGCTTGGGATGGTTGCTTCTGCTGATTCCTAAAGTTAGAAGGTTTGAAACCCTTCTTTCTTTGGTTAAACTTCTCATTCTTCTTGTCCTTCCATGCCTTATGGTAATCAGGTTTACTTTTTCTTTTCTTATAGCAATACTTAGCCTTCCTTATTGCTTCTTCAAGAGTTCTAGGTTCGTAAAACTCAATTCTATCTTTGTAAGACTGAGGCAATCCACTC
This sequence comes from Pseudotsuga menziesii, assembly GCA_001517045.1. Classification (NCBI taxonomy): domain Eukaryota; kingdom Viridiplantae; phylum Streptophyta; class Pinopsida; order Pinales; family Pinaceae; genus Pseudotsuga; species Pseudotsuga menziesii. Next base: position 246,358 of record LPNX010509333.1, read on the forward strand.
AGAAACCACTGGACCTTCACTTTTTCATCTTTGATGTACCTGACATACCTTAATAGTTCCAAGAATTTATTTGCATACTCTTCCATGGTCTGCTATCCCAATCTCAGCTCATGGAATTCCTTAATCTTGTCATCATAATACATATCAGAGAGGTATTTCTGCTTGAAATACTTCTTGAACTGTTTCCACTTCAGTCCCCTTTCACTGATCCTCTTTACTTGCTTGAAGTGTTCCCACCAAATGGATGATCTTCCATTCAGATTGAATATGGCAACTCTTGCCTTCATGTTTCCCGAATAATCTTGAACTTGAAAGTACTTCTTTATCCCAAGAAGCCAAGCTTCAGCCTCTTGTCCAGTCTTTACCTCACCATCAAATGTAGGAGGTTTAGCTTTCTTAAATTCATCTCAAGAGTGATCCCTATGGTGTCTCTTTATTTTTATTTTACGAGAAGATGAACTTGAATCCCCGCTGGATTCTTCAGAGTCAGATGATCCACTCTAAGTCCTTCTCCTTCTCCTAGTACTGCACTTACTACCTTCTAGTCTTGTTGTACCCCGTCCAAAGTCTATCTTTCTTTGCAAGTCTGTCAAACTCTACAACATGGCAGCATTCAACTGATGCTGCTCTTCTTGGGCTTTAATCAAGCTTCTCATGGTGGCTGCAACATCTAACGGTGTCTCTTGGAATATCCTTCCATTAGACTCTATGCCATCATTTCCATTACAGAAATTTTCTCCCATGGCATCTCTCGCACGCTCGTAAGAATCTCGAGCATCATAACCATCATGGGTTCTCATAGCTGAACCACCACTTGCCTTACCACACCGCTCTACTTGGAATACTGCTCTTGAAGGTGACTACGATTTTGCAAACGTGTTAGTAACACAAAACTGTTAGATACATACCTTGATAAAAACATAACTACTTACCTTCTCCTGGAAAATCATTAAATAACCATTTTGATAAAACACAAAATCTTTCTCCATCAAAGAATGTCCATCTCAGGGGGACAATGGGGGTCAATATCATCTGCATAAGATCGCTGCCACGTTTCTCCTTTTCAGCCTTGAGAATCTCCTAAAAACTGCTAAATATCCCACTGAAAAAGTCAAAAATTTGCCTTCATCAAATCGTGTCTCTTCCCAACTAAATTTCTGACATTTCGGCGACCCAATCAACAAATTTCCTTTAGCGCTCATCGGCGACCCTATCACTATAATTTTTCGATGTATCAGATCTCTTGCTGTCTAAGCTGCTGGACTACCATCGGCGATGCCAAGGACTGTTGTGTGTCGGCAATCGAAACTGTTAACCCCTATGGCATTGGTGAGGAACTAACTCCATAACACTGCATCAGCGGTCAGAACCAATGCTCATCGGGTGGATAGTTAACTAGGTAGCCGCAACTGCGGGTGGTAATCCCACTACGGGTTTCGCAAACCATAACTTATCGGCTGTCAAAATCTCTATCCACTATCAGCAATTGAAGCCTCTAACCATCGAAAGGATAGTCCATTAGATAGCCGCAATGGCGGGCGCACGAACAACTAAATCCTTCTGACTTCATCGGCGATCCATTCAACTAATCTTCTCCATCGTATCGGTGGTCCAATATTCTAATTTCCGTCGACATTTTGGTGATCTGAACAACTAACTTTTGTAGATCGTCGATGGTCTCAACACTTAGAAAAAATTTTCAAAATTTTTTCTCTTCTTCTTTCCGCGAAACATAACATCTGTCGATGGTCAGAACCACTAAGCACTACGTGTCGGTGATCGGAGCATCGGTGGTTGAACTTCTATTCATCGGAGTGCGAGTCCCCATGGGTAGCTGCAACAGCAAACTGACAAACAGCTAAATTCTTTCGACGCATCGGCAGACTCGTCAACTATTTTCCTTCGACGACATCAACGGTTTGAACAACTAAATCCTTTCGATGTTCGCCACCGCATCGACAGCTCCATCATCTAAATTTCATCGACACTGAAAGTCAATGTCGGGTGTTTCTTCAACTAAGTTGAGCCAGCATTTCGGTGGTCATCGGCTGATCTCCACCGAAACTGCGGCTCCCACATCTACTAAGTTTTGTCAACGACCGACAAACACTTAGAAAAATTTTCCTCTGGTTACGCATCGGATGCGCGATCAGCTAATTCTTGCCGATGTATTGGCTCATACTTCTTATAAATTTCATCGATCAAATCGACTAATCTTCACCGCTGTCGGGGTCTACATTAGGCGTCCTTTCAACTAGCTGTCCGTTGCATCGAAAGGGCTTCCCACTAAATCTTCTGATGCGCCGACGGTCTGTCACTTAGAAAAATTTTCTATCAACGAAATTTTCTATCCTTCACAGGTTTCTTCCTGCTGTGCTCTAGCAACCTGTAGACTTTGCCACTACATATTCATGACCCATTCAGGCCCAATGTTGTAACATAAGCTCTGATACCACTCTGTAATGTCCCCGACCCTCCAATCGACGAAGAGGACGCTACCCAACCATTAACATCCGGGATAACTGCCCCATGAACATGAACATACATAAAAATTGAAACCAAATGCTGCAATAGAATGCTTTGAACTAGAACATGCACATATACATAATCATTTATCATACAGTGGAAGCAAACATACGTTCATACAATTCAACATGTTCATCACATTCATTAACAGTAAATATAAATGCAGAGACAGAATGGTCAAGAATACTTATCTTATAAAGAATTCATCCCGCAACCAGCTACGTCACCACAACATTCCACCCAACCATAGGCCAGCATGCTCCTTAATCTCTTAGCAACGCTGCCACCCCCAATTTGGGCATGATTTCCCCAAGGAATAAGGAACAAGGAGGCTTACACATAGCCAAGGATACACAAATCATCCAAGCCAATACCATTGGGTTTATCAGGCCATCAATAAGACATCCAAACCAACATGGTCGGGTTTGTCAAGCCATCAAGGAGCTGGGAAAGGTGGTATGCTAAGCTTGTGAGATCATTAAAGAGCTAAGGACACCTACACCAGAACTAGCCTGACTTCTAAGACACCCACACACACCCAACACAAGGAATCAGTCCCTTCTCTGCTACACAGTCCCTCAGGCCTTGACTTCCCTTCCAGTGCTATTTAGGGGTTGTGGAGAAGAAAGCCAACCCTCTAGATCTATTTGTGTGGTTCCCAAACACACCAGGTTTACCAAGAAAACCAAGCCCTCATCCCTACTCCCACATAGTCCGAAGACCAACCACTACATACACGTAGTCCAACAAGTGATTCACAACTTGGATAGGGAAAACAATTCCTGAGTCGTTCTTAGCCCTATCGTGGCCAAAACAACTCCATAACAACCCACAACAGCCCAAAACGTAAAATCAACACAGTAACCAAAATGTGGGGAAGGCAATCGCCTTGACCTTCAACACTGAAGCAATGGGAAAGACCAACAAACTCCCAACCTATTCATGAGGGAAACTTACACTAGGCCCCAAACACCAGATGGAAAACACACCAGATACCACACTGTAGAAAAAACATGAATGGCAGCCAAAACTGACTCCCCTTCTTGCTACGTGAGACCCAACAGAAAGAATCCCCCACATGAGGAACAAGACCTCCCTCTCTCTGTGTAAGGATGGACGACAATGGAGGATGGTGAGTGGAAAAGTGCGGGAGAGTTCCCAGCGCCGTCATGGAGAGAGTGGAATTATGGGCGTAGTCGTTTTTGCTGCCCAATGTGAGGTTCGATTTGCTGGTGGAGTGTGTGTGTGGGCAAGGACTGACAATCTTGCAACACTCCACTCCCCATCAATAACTGCCTCAACTACTCAGCAGAACATTTAAGATGGTAGTTGGATGAGACAAGGGAAGGTGAGTGAAAAGGGTGGTGACACATGGCTTTTCCCCCAATGGGCTCAAGGTTTAACATTCCCCCTCCTTATCCTCGGGAAAATCATGCCCTTTTCAATATGGTTGCAGTGAATGTAGCTGTTTGGGTTTATTTAATTAAAATGCACATTTACATGATGAAAAAACTTAATATATGCCGTATACTACAATAGACCATCGGCAACGATTCCGTTAGCTGAAACATAACACAACTAAATCAATGGTGGGGATTTTGCCTTTAGCTCCACACCACGATTCATTACAATATATACATCATGTACATTTAATGCAATGGGGTCAAAACCGGGGTGTTACAACTAGAACACCATCATATGACTTTTCAACCTCATCACACATGCCACATTCCATGTCAACACTTCCTTTGTTATTCCTTTGTCATTAATGAACTCTAATTTTCTTATACTTAGTCAATTTTCAGAGTTTCAACAAGAGTTTCAGCAAGTTGAAATACTTTTACAGAATGGTGTCAAATTGTAAAATGACTTCATGAGAGAACTAGAACATCATCATATGGATTTACAACCTCATCACACATGTCGCATCATCATACATGTCATTTCATTTCCTTTGTCATTAATGAAATCCTTTGACGTCAATGGAAACCATACTCAACATTCTCCCCCTTTGGCATTGATAGACACAACTCTTCAATTTCATCCCCCTTTGACATTAATGACAAAGATCTCCTTTTGACATGTCCCCCTGTCAATCAAGTCTCCCCCTGAGATAATGCCTTTTTTCTTTTCCCTATTTTTTCTATATTTTTTGTAGGGATATTACTCCAAACTTTTGTATAAGATGCTAAAATTATTTGCTGGGTAGTGGCTTAGTGAATATATCAACTATCTGTTCCCTTGTATCAACATATTCCAGTTTCACCAGCTTCTGTGATACTTGATCCCTTAAAAAGTGATATTTAATAGGGATGTGTTTTTCCTTGGAGTGCATAACAGGTTTTTTTTTATATGTTTATGGCACTGGTATTGTCATAATTTATCACTATTGGATTATCATACTTTACAAGTAATTCTTCCAATGTATGTTTCATCCAAATGACTTGAATGCAACATGATGCAACAACAATGTATTCAACTTCTGTTGTAGATAGTGCAATGGAGGATTGTTTCTTACTTACCCTTGATACCAAACAACATCCCAAGTAGAATTATGCTCCATTGGTACTCTTTAGGTCATCAACACTTCCTTCCCAATATGCATCACTAAATGCTTTTAAAGTGAAGTCTTGACCTTCTTGGGCACTAGAAACCATACTTTATAGTAACTTTCAAGTTTTTGAGAATTCTTTTAACTGTTGTCATATGTGTTTCTTTGGGAGATGATTGGAATCTAGCAACCAATCCTATAGTTTGCATCACATACAATTTCATATTTGTCACATATAGCAGGATTCCTATCATATATCTATACATCATATGATCTACTTCCAAAGACTCATGTCCTTGCTTAACTTACAACTAGTGACCATAGGAGTACTAACAGACTTGAAGTCTTCCATATTAAACTTCTTAAGCATGTATTTAATGTAGTTGGTTTGAGAAATGAAGATCCCTTTGTTTGATTGAGAAACTTATAATCCTAAGAAGAATGTAAATTCACCCAACAAAAAAATTTCAAAGTCTTTTTTCATATGTGAGGCAAAATTTACACTCATGATTTGTATATCACTTCCAACTATGATATCATCTACATAGACAACAACAATGATCATATTCTTATTTTCAAACTTTATGTAGATATTACTGTCATTGGCCACTCTTCTATATCCTTGTTGCTTCAAGTAGTTGTCAAGTCTTGAGAACCATGCCCTTGGAGCTTGTTTGAGGCCATAGAGTGCCTTTTTCAGTTTGAAAACATAATCTCTGTTTTCTGCTAAGAGAAAACCTTAAGTCTTTTCAACATATACTTCTTATTCAATATTTCCATTCAAAAATGCATATTTAACATCCATTTGATATGCTTTCAAGTTTTTGTAGCATGCAAAAGCCAAGAAAATCCTGATTGCTTCAAGTCTTTCTACAGGGGTAAGTTTTTCATCAAAGTCAATACCTTCCACTTGAGCATATCCCTTACATACAAGTCTGGCCTTGTTTCTTATTTCTTCACCATCTTCATTTAAGTTGTTCTTGAAGGTCCATTTGGTCCCAATAACATTCTTTCCTTCAGGTCTTGGGACAAGTTACCAAGTTTGGTTCTTGTCAATTTGATCCAATTCTTCATTCATGGCCTTGAACCATTTATAATGTTTGATGGATTATGTGATGTTATTAGGTTCCACCACTGATAATAAGGCTTGTTCATTAAACATTAGTTTCCTTCTTGTACTGATTCAAACATATTTTTCACCTATGATTTGCGTTTCGGGATTATTCTTTTGTATCCTTCTAGATGGAACTCTTGTATCAGGCCTTGGAGAGTCCTCATCTTCACTTTCTTCTATTTTCTCTTCCTCTTCTTCTTCATGAAAATTTTCATTCTTCTGGAAGACTTCCTTTTATTCTTCATCATTTGTTACTTCTACTCTTCTTCTTGTCTTTTGAGGAAGATAGATTTTAGATTTTTCAATGTCTTTTACCAAATGATATTAATTATATTCAAATACCGATTGCAATTTTCTGATATTAACTCCCCCTGAGTATATGATCCCTTATCATTCTAATTTCAGGGTTCTCTTCTAGGCCATGAGAGATTTAAAAAAGACATTCTTTTTCAGTTCCACCATCATAATTATATTCTTCTTCTTCAGCTCCATTGGTGTATTTTTTTACATCTTCGTCTTGATTTCCATCCTAATGGATGCCATTCTTATCTACGACACTATCATCTTTGGCAACTTAATTGATTCTTTGAATCTTTTTTTCCTTTGAATCTTTGTAATCTAACTTTCTTCTCCACATCTTTACATGAGGTACCCTACTCACGGATCTTCTATTTCTTTGTCTTTTCAAACCTTAATCTTTTCTCTTGTTTCTACAATTAGCAGCCTTGTGACCAGACTTGTGACATCAATGAAAATATCCATAGAATGTTCCTTTATATTTGGGGAATATTTGATCTTTCTTCTTCACAACTTCCTTCTTCTTCCATCCCTTCCTTTGTTTCTGAAACTCTATTGTAGCCTTATTTTCTGTAGGACTTATCAACTTACATTCTCTAGCCATATCTCCAAAATTATTACAAGAGTACCAATGATCGATAAATATCTACTTATAGCTGCTTGTCATTGGTCTTCTAGGAATCATATTAGCTCTATCTTTATTATGCAAGGAGGGGGCATATTATAACTAGCCTTCTTTTCAATTGGATCCATAATTGTAGCATCACAACTCTCCTTGTTATATACTAATCCAACTTTGTCACTTGATGGTATTTGGCCACTTAGGATGTCATCTAGAATCTTTGAGTTGTTCTCAAACTTTGACTTAATAGATTCTTCATCAACCTTCTTTTTAATCTGAATAATTTCTGGCTCAATTCTTTCAAAGTCTTGTGTTTTAATGCTTTCTTTGAAATTATCTTTAAGGATCTGCTGATCTTTTAGCCTCTTTAATTCTCCCTTAAAGTTAGAAACTTCTTGTTTTAAGCTATCGACCTCTTTCATGCTAACCATCACTTGTTGTCTTGAATTGTGCAGCTCTTCTTGGAGGGTCTTAACTTCCTCTTCTTTTGATTTATGCTCTTCTTTGTATTTTGACAATTGTTCTTTCAAAGATTTGTTCCATTTTCTACATTTTTAAATTTACTCAAGAGAACTTATAAGTTCATTCTCTAGGTCCACCTCTCTTTCATCATCTAAAGTTTGAGTTTCTATTCTCATGAATATAATTTCTTCATCTTCACTTTTTTCTTCATCTTCACTGTCTTCCATGGAATATAAGTTTTTCTTCCTTTTATTAAATTTCTTCTTATATATGGTTTTACTCTTTTAATCTTTCTTATGACTGCAAGGTTCTCAATTGTCTCTATCCTCTTGTTTTTGGTAAGGACACTTTGTGGAGAAATGTCCAATTCTTCCACAGTTTAAGCACTTTAGTGGTAGCTTTCCTTTGTAATTGTCAGTACCTTTCTCAAGTTTCTTGATGGAAAGAGATTCATCATCATCCAAGTTCTCCGATTGGTTCTTGGGTAAAGCTTAATATTTCTTTGATTTTTTTGTAGCTTTAAATGCTTCCTCTTTTCTTGAACGGTCCATTCTGCTATGTTCTCATCTCATAGGCAGTGAAGATCCCATGTAGCTCATCCACTGTCAAAAGTTCAAGATCATCTCGATCTTCTACAGTAAATACTTTTGGGTTATATCTTATTGGTAGGGTTCTTAGTACTTTTTCAACTACCTCTTTCTCCCTTATTTATCCTCCTAGACCTTTAATAACAATGACAATTTCATATACTCTTAGAAGATATTCTGCAAAATCTTCTTCTTCTTTCATCTTTAGACTTTGGAACTGCCCTTTGTATGTTTGAAGTTTAGATTTTTTGACTTTAGAATCCCCTTCATAAGCAATTTTTAATTTTTCCCAAGCATGTTTGGCTGTCTTACATTGCATGACTTTAATGAACACTGAATCTACTAATACTTTCAAAATTGTATTCAAATATTTTGCCTTAGATTCATATTCATCTAGTTCATATCTATATGTAGGTAGGTTGTCTGGTATTTTATACCCTTTTTCAACAGAACTCCAAATTTTACATCCAAGAGACATTAGATGACATCTCATTCTTACCCTCCAAAATGCATAATGATTTCTTGTAAATAATGGAGGTATCTTAGCAGCTAACCCTTCTTGATGATCCATAATGGTTTTTAACATGATCTTGCATCCAATGGTTTAGACTGTAGTGAAGGATCCCACTCTTATACAAATTGTTGGAATATTGGACAATACTGAGAGGGGGTGGGGGTGAATCAATATTGATAAATTTTAAAAATTAAACCACTTTTAACTTATTCATTAAAACAAAGAATCAATAAGGTACACATAACACAACATTTATCGTGGAAGCCCAATTGGGAAAACCACAAACACTTTCTATATCTGCAAAGTTATATTTACAATTATTTTTGCAAGCTACAACTTGATGAAGACACCAATTCCCAAGTTTTTTCAGCTACAACTGAGGGATTCTACAACACCTTGGTTTCTTCCTCCTCCAACAGACAAGGATGCTACAACACCATGTTTTCTAGACACTACTGGAAGGAGGATACAACCTCCTTGTAGGATTGTAGCTTTCCCTAGCACCAACCTATCACCCTATTCTGACTTTATGAGTCTTCTAGATCTTCTTCAAATTGTGTCACTGGTTTTTCTTCACTGCTTGGTCTCTATCTTTTCTTGCTGCTACATTGATTTGGTCTTCCGAGACATCTTTCTTCCACTTCGAACTTCTTTTTAAATACTTCTTTCATCATGAATTTGAACCATTGTGTATTTTCATTATCGTGTCCCTTCATTAAAATTTTTTCACCAATGCATCTCTTCATTATGGAAGCATGCCTTTTCATGAACTTGTGTAAAACAACATGAAAACGTGTTTTGGAAGACCTATAACTTTGTCTTCAAGCACCTTTTAGGAGAAATAAGACCATGGTCAGATGCACACATCAACAAGCTATATCCTGATGGTCTCATATTATTTTAATCAGTTTCCTATAAAAGATGACGAGCATTTTACTACGGCAACTTAGATCGATTTTTCAGTACTTGGTCAATTTTAAGCAATTTTCCCAAAACAGTCTGAAACCTAATTTTGGAAGACCTATAACTTTTGCTTCAAGCATGGTTTAGGGGAAATGAAACCATGGTCAGATGCACACATCAACAAGATAAAACCTGATGGTCTCATATAATTTTTATCAGTATCCTACAAATTATGGCAGGCATTTTAGTGAGGCCTCTTGGGAAGATTTACCAGAACTGAAACAATGAAAATCCTGCCAGAAAGCACTTTTGGTAGACTAATAACTTCACCTTAAGAGAATTTTTTGACAAACAAATCATATGGTTAGATGCAAAATACAAAAATATAGATTTCTATATCCTCACAATCATTTAATTCATCAAATACAAAATATGGCATGCATTTTATAGAGGCCCCTTAGGCAGATTAAGGTCAATTTTTCAAAGTTTCAACAAGAGTTTCAGCAAGTTGCCATACTTTTACAGAATCATTTCAAATTGTAACAATGAATTCATGAGAGGAATAGAACACCATCATGTGAATTTTCAACCTCATCACAATTGCCACATTCCATGTCACCTTCCTTTGTTATTCCTTTGTCATTAATGAACTCTGATTTTCTTATACTTAGTCAATTTTCAGAGTTTCAACAAGAGTTTTAACAAGTTGAAATACTTTACAGAATGATGTCAAATTGTAAAATGACTTCATGAGAGCACTATAACATCATCATATGGCTTTACAACCTCATCACACATGTTGTATCATCATACATGTCATGTCATTTCCTTTTCATGAACTGGTGCAAAACAACCTAAAACCCTATTTTGGCAGACCTATAACTTTGTGTTCAAGCACCTTTTAGGAGAAATAAGACCATGGTCAAATGCACACATCAACAAGCTACATCCTGTTGGTATCATATTAGTTTTATCAGTTTCCTACAAAATATGGAGAGCATTTTATTAGGGAAACTTAGAACAATTTTTCAATACTTGGTCAATTTTCAGAAAATTTCCCAAAACACTCTAAAACCTCATTTTGGCAGACCTGTAACTTTTTCTTCAATCATATTTTAGGGGCACTGAGAACATGATCATATATACACATCAACAAGATAAAACCCAATGGTCTCATATAATTTTTATCAGTATCCTACCAAATATGGCGGACATTTTACTGAGGCCACTTAGGCAGATTTACCAAAATTGAAATAGTTCAAATCATGCCAAAAAGCACTTTTGGAAGACTAATAACATCATCTTCAAATTCTATCTTGACAAACCAATCATATGGTTATATGAACAAGACAATAATATAGATGTCTATATCCTCGAATCATTAAATTAATCAAATACAAAAGATGTCATGTATTTTAGAGAGCCCCCTTTAGCATATTAAGTAGAATTTATACTTAGTTAAATATTCAGAGTTTTAGCAAGAGTTTCAACAAGTTTCCATACTTTTATAGAATGATGTCAAATTGTAACAAAGACTTCATGAGAGGAATAAAAAACCATCACATGAGTTTGCAACCTCATCACACATGCCACATGCCATGTCATCACTTCCTTTGTTATTATGTAATAGATAAGATAACAAAACACTTAAAGAAGAAAAGTATCAACTCTGTGTTCGTTCCCCTTAATAAAATTAGAAAGCTCCTAAGATCGGTTAAAGACCCCATAGATCCATCCCTAAAAAAGGGGGTTTACATGATTCTGTGTGAATGCAGGAAATATTACATCGGTAAAACATGGAGATCCATTCGAACCAGGGTTAAGAAACATTGTGCTGACATTCATCTAGATAGGACACATAAATCTGTTTTGGTCGAACACTCTCATGGCACAAAACACCCAATCAGGATAGAAGACATGAAGGTTCTTGCTCAGGTGGATAATTGGTCCTTAGAAAGAGTTAGGGAGAAATCGTAAAAAAACCCCAATTGCTTAAACAATGATAATGGCCTCACCATCAGCAGGTCGTGGTTTCCAAACCTCACTAAATTAAAATAATTAATGAATATACATGAAGATAATAATGAAATAACCCAAATTAATAAAACCTATAAAACTAACATAAAACCTAAAAATAAAAACTATAAAATTTATTTAATAATAATAGTAAACACTAAAAATTAAATCCTTTAATAGTACCTATAATCAATACTTATATTACCTAATATAGTTAATAAAAATATAACACTAGATAATATAAAAACCGAAGAGAATGTAATATAAGAAAATGAAAATAAGAAAATATAAATAATATAACATAAGAAAATAATATAACACTAGATTCGGTATGGAAGAAAACTGGAATAACACTGGTGGTGTGAGTCGTATTCCATTCAGCTCGGTTATCTTAGCCATCCGACCCGATCAAAACGAGTTGTTGTTATTATACACCCCCAAACCCCCTTCTTTTGGTTCCTTTTATGTTTAAGTGAGTGCTTTAAGTTGGCTCATTTTGTCCTGCAGAGCTCGGACCAACATATCTCTAAGTGGGCAACCAACCCGATACCTTTATGAATTGGCGTCTTAATTCTGTATCAAGTTGAGAGACGAGTTCGAAGCAATGGTTTTCCTCTATCCAAACGGGTTTTGTGATAAAATATGATTTCGTATTGAGCTCGATGATAAGGGTCAATAAACTATAATAATACATAAATTAAAATAATTATATTTCTAAAAAGTAATTAATGAAAGAAGGGATTATGATAAGGTTTAATAAACTATAATAATACATAAATTAGAATAATTATATATCTAGAAAATCAATTAATAAAAGTAGGAATTTTAAAACATGGGATAATAAAACTAATATTAACAAACATTATAATAATTAAACTAAAAAATAATATTTTAAATAACACAATTTGAAATTAAATTTTAGACATAAGATAATAATATGTTAAAATAAAGAACAATATGAAATTAATAAAAAATTAAGAACATTTTGTAATTAATAAAAATTAAGAACATTATGAAATTAATAAAAATTAAGAACATTATGAAATTAATAAAAAATAATAAATAAAAAATTTATAAATTGAAATATAATAAACCGACAAACCTCATTTATAACCTAAAAAACTCTAGAGCCGGTTACCTATGGACTGTTCTATATTTATAAGAATTGGAGGCTTAATGATCTTCTTAGGCATCGGTATTGTCCTGAAGATGAGCCAAGGATAGTTCGAAACGTAGACACCAATCTATCTCATATCGCAGAATCTCCAAAAGATTCCATCAACAGTATAATTGTTGTTTCATAGAAATGAAATCGAGCACAATTGTTGATTGTTACTATTGAAATTCACCAAGTCGGTATAGACAATATATGAAAAATGATATTTAAAGTATTTGGATAGTCGCAAATGCTCTAAACAATGGAACACATTTTCTATCACTCATTAACGTACAACATAAGCAATGGAATTATCTATCACTCACTAAAGTACAACAAGAGAAAAAGAACTTGACAACTAAAAACGAGCTAGAATTTAGAAAAACCCATCATGCAAAACATGCATTTTTCATTATCTATCGATAAATACAAATATACAATGATTTATACATGTTTAGCATGTTTATGAGATAGCTGCAATAAATCCTCTTGAGTAAGACACAAATCTGTATGGTATTTCTTGCCTTTCGTAGAAGACTCTAATTCTGTAGAAGTTGTAGGAGGCACTGTTTGTAACTTGGTTTCAAGCTCTTTAATTTTATGTGTACTTTAAAAAAAAATTCAAGCAAGACACTATTTTCTCCCATCAACTTCTTCAACTTATCCACATTGTTCTTATACTTCTTTGATTCTTCTTCTTCCTTTCCTTCCAATTCTCTTCTTTTATGGTTCAACTGTTTGGTAACTACAACCAATTCATCTTTCAGTTCCTTAATTTTTTTCTCCTACTTTTCTTCCCTCAACTCTATCTCATTGGGAATGACAAGAATTTCCATAGTGACAATAAATGGACCATGTAATTCCTTTTGCAAATCAACAATTCTGGATTTAAGTGTTTGAATTTCCATATCACATCCCAAATGCTGAACATTTTTGCCCACCAAGAGTTTTGATTCTAGCTCTCTTATTTTTTCATCCTTTTCATCCATCTCCTCTTTAATTTGTTTATATAATCGTGATGAACCAAACACATCACCTAGATAAAATCTCATTCAAAATAATTCCTGTAGCATCTTCTCTCATTTTGCTAAGGACTTCTCTTGCTCTTCTAAGGACATTGTAGCTGTAGGAGTCTTTGTCTTTCCACCCTTACCTTGGCCTCATTTGGTATCCTCACACTTGTATCCTTTGGTACCCTTACCTTCATCCTCACCACCTTCTGTACTGTGAAGGTTTTTTCCTCTCCTTTTCTTTTTAATTTCTAGTGTCTTGGATATCCTTTCTAACCTTTTTAATTTAAGCCTATCAGCTTGTTTAGAAATGTTTTTTCTCAAATTGTAAATTAACGATTATAATTCTCCAACTTTTTGTCCATGCCTTTCCTCCCACTCTTTCATCTTCAACTGGTATTCTTCTTTTAAGTGTTCATTTTCTTTCAATTTCTTCTCCAATTCATGGACATAACCCATTTTTGTCTTTAATGGTGGTATATTGAGAACATGTGGCATTTTTTTCAACTCATCTCTAAGTCATTCTATTCAACTTTTGTTTTTTCCAAATCCTATGTAAACATAACCCTCATTGTCTCCATTTCCTTTCCAGTTTCATCATTGATTCTGTCAAACTCTTTATGAATTTTGCATACATTTCTTCTTTTCCTTTTAGAATTTTGTTCGCTTTCAATTTATTATCCACAACTGTATTTTGCAACCATGCTATTTGTTTGAGGGATTCTTTAATATTTTTATCTTTTATCAGGCACTCTTCCTCCAAATTTCGTGCAAAGGAATCTTGTTCCTTGAAATGCTTCATTTTATCATACAAGCTGAACACAAATGTACTATCAAAATTATATAATCCATTCTCTAAATGCATAGTGGGATCCCTTAAATAAAAGATGGAAAAAAATCATACTTAATCGCCAATTGTTTTCGATGAATTCTATTAAGAACCTCTTACGTAATGGAAAATTCAGTAGTAGTTTGTTCCATTGCAGTATATGTAACCTACTTCCAATCACCTCCATCTAGATGTCTATGTAGCTCTTTTAAAGATGTTGTAACGTGAACTACATCAATGGTGACAAAATTTGGAGATTGTTTTGGTGATTCCTCATGGTGCTCAGGAGATTTTAGTCGAAATTCCTCATTTTGCTCTAGAGACTATCCTGGTAATTCGTCATGGTGATCAAGAGATTTTACTTGCAGTTCCTTGTTCTGCTTAGGAGACTGTCCTAGAAATTCATAATTATTTTCCATGGTATTATATTTGCTATAGTATGTTTTATGAACATGTGGTTTTGGCCAAGATATATTTTCATGCTGATTGATATCACTAGTATCTATTTCAATAGCACAGGGTTGACATAAATCAATTATTTTTTGAAGTTTTCTCGGGAAACTAAATTTAACCTTCTTCAATTGGCTCTCTTGCAGGGAACAGTGAATTTTATTACCCAATAGATAATGTATATCTACAGGTCTATCTTCAACCCAATTTATGACTACCCTCATAAATTCACCTAAAATGTCCTACCTGTGATGGTTCAAAATTGTCTTAAGGACAATCTGAATCAATGATTTGTATATTCGAGAAGGGACATCCTCCATTCGTAAACCATTCCTTGGAACAGATACAATTTTCCCATAAATTTTATAGGCCATTTTATTCTTCTCCAGTTTGGGGGTTTTCCAATAGATAAAAATCTCTCCCCCTCTGTGTGGAAGTTTTGTTGCTTGGGAAACCAAATTAGGGTTGAGATATACACTTGTCCCAAAAATTATCAATTCCATATTCAAATAATCATAATTTAAAATTGCCTCATCTATCTCCTCGTCATAAAACTGAACATTCCAAACAAAAATCGAACACTCCTGCTTTCCTCAAGATATTTTCCATACATGATGGCCAATTATTTTCATCTCTCCATGTGTTAGTACACTCCTAGAATTTCTTTACTATGAACCTATTATCTGTTGACACCTTTGTATCAACTAAGGTCGCAGAAGAGGATTCCCTCAGTTTAACTGCGCCTGTGGTAGATGACACCCCTGTTTCAAGTGCGTCCATGGTTATTTAGGTTCAAAGCAGAATTTATGCACACAGACTGTATTTTAGACTCAAAATTTGCACGCAGAATGCATATAAAAAACATAACAAAGTCCTAGTGGAAGAGACTTACAAGTGTTTCCAAGTCAAAATTCATTACTTGGGAATGCACGTTTCACTAGGATGACATCGTATGTTTTATATTTTTAAGACCTTGTCCTCGAAGGCTGACATCGCTTGCTTGTGTTAATTTTTTATTTAATGCCCATTATTGATTTTTAAATCATTTTAATCATTTTTTAGGTGTTGACATGATTTTTTTAATTCTTTTTTATTTTTATTTTTTATGTTATGTTACTTTAATCAATGATCTAATGGTGAGGTGCATTAATCATCCACCCACTGGATGGTGCCATCATAACAAGTTTCTCTCTCTCAGGTAGGAAATGGAGGGCATTATCCCTAGGCCACTTGGAAAAGTTTTGCAATACTAGTCAAATTTTTCCAACAAGGGAATTTTCTAGCATGATACAAAACAGGTTGAGTGGTTGTTTTGGCAGGCCAATATTTTATTGACAATAGACTTATTTCCAAAATGGAGCCAATGGTCAAGTGTGTAAATCATCCACTGCAATAATATGTTTTCATAATAATTTTATCCCTCACTGGTGAGAAATTGCAGGCATTTACCTAAGGCCATTTAGGCCATATTTAGGTGCAAAACAGGCTGAAAGGATTTTTTGGTAGGCCAATATAATATTCACTAGAGTCTGTCTATAAAGCTTGAGTAAATTTTGAAGTGCATTAATCATCCACCTGCATGATGGTTCCTTCATAACAAGTTTCTCTCTCTCTCTCTCGGATAGGAAATTGCAGACATTTTTCCAAGGCCACTTGAACCCAATTTTCAATACTTGTCAAATTTTAACGAGGGCATTTTCTAGCATAGTGCAAAAATAGCTGAGTGGTTGTTTTGGCAGGCCAATATTTTCTTAGCCTTATACTTTTCTCCAAATATTATCCAATGGTTAAGTGTATAGATAATCCGCCTACAAGATTATGTTTTCTTAATAATTTTATCCCTAACTAGTGAGAAATTACAGGAATTTCCCTAATCCATTTAGGCCATATTTAGGTGCAAAAAAGGATGAAAGGTTGTTTTGGAAGGCCAATATAATATTCACTAGAGGTTCTTTTAAAAATTGAGTAAATTTTGAAGTGCATTAATCATCCACCTGCATGATGGTTCCTTCATAAAAATTTTCTCTCTCTCAGGTAGGAAATGGCTGGAATTTTCTGTAATGTCTTAATTGAAAAATTCCCAATAAAGGCATAATTTTGGAAAAATGGTCTTGACTAGTTTTGATCCAAGGGGATTCGAATGGCTCAAGAGGGTCTCAATTTGGTAGGCACTGATGTGGGGAGTATTAGGAATCTTAAATTGAAACTATGATAGTTTTATGACAGGTCATATACATCTGCAACTCAAACTGGGAATTATGGAAAAAAGGTAAAACTTATTAGCAACTTATGATGCAATTCCCCCTAGGGTGTGGATAGAAACGACTCTCCAAATCCTAAAAACCCTCGCAAATTTCAGAACAGAGTATGGGGACTATAGTTAGATTTCATTTACTATCATTATATGTGTTTAATAGTTCTACAACATAGGATTAAAGGTTCATATTCGAATGCACAATTTCAGTGATATTTGCTTAAGGGATATGGCACAATAAATCTCAACCTCAACTCATAAATGGTGCATATAATGGATCATAACAGAGAAATATGAATATATATACCATTTAAATCATTTCAATAGCTCACCAACAGAATATAACATTAACCCAATTCACAATATACATCAGATACACAATCTCCATTGAAAGGGAAAATCATCACATGGAAACTAGTCATAAGAAAGCTTGGAAATGTGGACATTTGCACATGTATTTATTTTGATTTAAACTTATAGAGCATGTGAACATGATATTACATATTGATATATCATAAATCAGAGATTTTGCATCAACTTAACTCGATGGGGTGCAACCACCATTCACACTAGTGCGCCTTCATAGAAAAACATGGAAATATGGAAGTGGAAATTGATATAATGGGAGGAGAGATGGGTCACGCACAACAAAATACTGCTATATCTAATAAAAAACTCCATGAAGCTACAAATTAGATTTCTGAGTCACCTCTTCCATGGCCAACTTGGATGACTATATCACTCTCTCAAAATTGGCTCACTAGCAGGGAAAGTGTGCACTCATCGTGCAAAGGACAAGCTAATCTCTCCAAATGCCAAAGGGAAATTAAAAAATGATCAAAAGACATTTCCATTCCTCATGAAATATTTTATAACACACACAAGGTCCTCCAAGTTAGAATTCAATCTCATAGGCTTCCTCCACCTCATCCTTGATGTTTAGTAACCTCCATGCCACTTGGCCTTATCCTCAACCCTTCATCTTCCACCAAATTCCAATGGTTATCTCTAACTCTCAAATTAGACCTCTTGGTGGCTATTTTTAGCCCTGTAATTTCATATTTGTCATATATCATAAATCATTTCTACAATCAGGTCTGACTTGTCATAGAATCTTCCATCATTGTTGTCATAAAGCGCAGGGAATCTAGCTCCACATGGCACCTAGTTTCTTCCTAGACTCTTCCTCTTCTATTGGGAGTTACTCATACTCACACATTTGAATCCTTGGGCTCATGATATGTAATTTGATTAATATTCACCTTCCAATAAACTTCCATCACTCATAATTTCGAATTTGGGATTAAGTCATGACATGTGTAAGGAGGAACCTAGCCACCCAAGGTCCCCATGGACCTCTAAATGTCCTTATGAAGAAATTCCACTTTATTTTCTTCATATTTATTATTTGTATGACCCAAATTAATGTGTAAATGATAAAATAAGGTTCTTTATGGTCCCATATCTCCCTTATTGCAATATTTAATTCCTCCTCCCCGAACCTAGGGAACTAGTAGGTGGGTGAAACCTTTTCAACTAGTAGACCTATTGGAATGGGGACATGAAAATCCTCCCCACCCAAAATTTGCTTGTCCTCAAGAAATTCCAAGTTTGGATGATAAAAAATTTTCTCGTCTTCCCAAGTGGCCTCCTCACTAGGAAAATCCTTCCATTGTACCAAATATTCCTTTATTGTTCCACTTCGTAGTCTTCTCTCCCTTGTTCTCAAGATTTTTTTTGGAATCAGAACAAGTTGTCCTTCATCATCCAAAGGTGGTAAATTATATGAAACTGAAATGTGTTTCCCTATAACATTCTTTAGACAAGAAGCATGAAATACATTATGAATTTTGCTTCCCATGGGAAGCTCTACTTAATAAAACACTTCCCCAACTTTTCGAATCACCTTGTAGGGACCATAAAATATTGGTTTGAGATTTTATGAACCTTTACCTTTTATGGTGGTTTGTTTCTAGGGATGCAACCTCAAATACACCAATTCATTCAATTGGAATTGTCTCTCCATTCTATGTTGATATGCATATTGCTTTTGCTGATTTTGAGCAACCTACAAGTTATCTCTCAAAACCTTCAAAATTTATCAACTTTCTTCAATCCAATCCTTAGCCTTTGGAGCTCTACTATCACCAAAAAAATGTTCAATAAAATTGGATGCATCATAACCATAAAGTGCTTTAAAAGGAGACATGCCAATAGACATATGGAAAGTAGTATTGTAACAAAACTCACCCAAATGAAACCATTTTATCCATGCTTTTTGTTTCCCACAAACATAGTTCCTCAAGTATCCTTCCAGCCATTCATTAACACTCTCTATTTGGCCATCAGTTTGGGGATGATAGTTTTTTCTAGGTTTCAAATTTGTCCCCACCATTTTGAAGATTTCTTGCCAGAATTCACTCAAAAATCTGCTATCTCTATCACTAACAATGCTCTTAGGAAGCCCATGCAATTTGAAAAATTATTTAAAAAGTAGTTCGAACACTTGTGTAGCTGTTGGCCCAAGAAAGGGGAATAAGAAGGAATTTCACGCGCACAACCAAGTAAAATGCGTCGCGTGTGCGTTAGAAGCAAAGGAAGATCGTGACGGATGAAAAGGGCCCTCGAAGGAAGAACAGAGAGGTGCAGGACAAATGAAAGACAAGCACAGAAGCATGCAAGGGGAAAACGACCAAAAAGCGATAGATGCAGAATCTAGATCATGGCCGTATAAGATGGCATAAGCTTGCAGCTACACACATATGAGAAGATATTTGTAAGTCAGGCCAATAGTGACTCGTGTCAAGTCATGTTCACCATAGCTGTAACCAGAGGGGTGGCTGATGGTGACGGCTAACAAACTGCCGGTATACAGTTGGCCCTGCGTGGCCATGTAAATTAGTATAAATAGGAGGGATGCAATGGTCAGAAGGTTGGTCTGTTAGGTTTTCGTTGATCCATGTTCAGTTTCCAGTGGTATTTTGCTATTCAATGGTAATCCATGGAGGGGGATGTCAGTTTTGTTGTAATAGCGATCAGAAGAGGAGTAGACTTAGGAAGAGTATGGTAGCATTAGAGGGTCTGTTGAGCCGCGGATCTGACTGCAGTGTGAGCATACCGCTAGGAGTAGGAGTAGAGTAGAAGAGCGAATGAGAGAGCATGAGAAATATAAGTATGAACTTAAAGACATATCTCAAGATCAGTCTACATCTCGTAGACTGCAAGGTGCTGTATCCTTTCTCATCCCAGATGAAGAGCACCTTGGTGGTTTTTCCTAGATGGGTTTCCATATTGTTTCTTGTGTTTGAATGAATGGTTGATGTGGTGAATGTTTATGTGATTGATTACTAGTTGCTTTTCGTATAATGTTAAATGTGCTTCAGTCTCTGTTAGTTTCTTGCAATTGGTAAATGGATGAATATAATGCATTGTTAAATTGAAACTGTATATATATCATTCTGTATTATTCCTATTATGAATCCTGACTTAATTCGTAGAGGCGATTGATGTGAATCAGCTGCACCACACGAGTTGCACTAGCTTCGAGGTGGAAAGGAAAGTCAGGTCACGCATGATGACATATGGTTGTGCTCGGTCGTGTAGAATTGACTCCTCTGTCCAGCCATCTTGCTTCCTTCATTGAGCTCCTTGGTTGCAAGCCAAGGGACTGTGACTTCCCTGACAATTGTGGAAACATGGTTCTAGCGATTACCCATCTATGAGATATCTCAGGTGAGACTGCACCTGCTTCGTAGGTGTTGTCGATGGGGCTTGCTCTATCAGGCCAGTATCTCGGGTAGTTGTTGGATTGGAGGGCTGCGTAGAACTTGGGTCGCGTGAGTGGGGAAAAGTGGCCAAAAGCCAAAAAATGGTTCCATTGTCGGGAACTCTTGATTAAATCGGGAATATGTTGTGGCACCCAATGAAGGAGGAGATAGAAGACTAGTTGGATGCTAAAACACTGGTGTTCGCGCAAGAAGGAAGTGCAGGAACACAGTTAAGCACAGAAATATGGTTAGATGAATATATATACTCTAATATTCACAAGATATTCTTTGTCGAGTTCCCCATTCTACTACATGAATGGCTAGTAGGACTGGCATCTAGGTGGACCAATTTCCGGACAAGGGAGGTTAGCGAGTGGAGCGACCAACTGGTTCAGGAGGTTACCAGTGTAAGTAAGTCTGTCTCTAGAGCTATTGATTTTTGGGTTGATAGTATATTGCAAGGGTATATTACTGAGTTTGCAGTAGATACTATAACTTCATATAGTGAAGTTGAAAGAAATTTCTTCCAAGTACCACGAAGGAGATACTTATTGAGTATAAGTACATGGATAAAATTGCTTGCTTATGAGAAGGGTCTTTTGCACTTTGATAGTTGAGCCATGTGTCTAGGAGGGGGCTATGTCACTAACAAATAGGTAAGAACATGGGGAAGAGTGTGTGGAGATTTTCCCCAGAAGAACATAACCTGAACTCGAGGTTGGAGTCCTAAAGAGTGGGAGAAGATTCATATCAGGAAAGAGAAGGAAAATCGAAAGGGGCCGATGGAATCCTAGTTTGTTTGAGGGAAGCGAACACGAAATTCGGTCATGTGAAGGCAAAGGGTCTTGTGACGAAGAGGAGGACTATATCCCGATCTTGGAAGGACCTGAAGATATAGAGAGCTCTGATGAAACATCGGGATCAGAGCACAACTATATAACACCAGCAATATCGCCTGAAACGAGATCTAGAGTCTCATCCCCCGAAAGGACTTGTAATACGGATAGCACTAGCCCTGAAGCTAGTGCGCAAGAAGGTGAAACTCAGTTGAACCCTGTCTTGAAAAGCCTAAACGCCAACCCAATGGCTATGACAGATGTTCGGTTACCTACATTTAATGGAAATGGAATGGAAGACCCCGAACAATATTGGTTCCTATGTGAAGCTGTGTGGATGGTAAGTTTAGTCCATGGCGCTGAAGTCAAGAAAGCACAGATGATCACAACCTTAAGGGGTTGCACCCTAGATTGGTTCATGAAATTTTGTGCCGAACCAGTTGGAACACCACAAAAAACCCTTGAGGAAATCCAAGCTGCAATGATCTCTGAGTTCAGGAAACCCAAATCAGAGTCACAATGTATTACTGAGATTAAGGATATTAAACAAGCTCTAGCAGAAACTATGTGGGACTTTGATCAATGATTCAAGATGCTGATGGACAAAGTAAGCTTCCAAATGTTTGATGTACAACATAATCCTGTGGTTTATCGCTACCCTGATACCACACATCTGAGGGCCATTGATGCAGCAAAATATTGAATCGTAGATAGAAGCACTGGAGCTGGCGATGAAGCTAGAGGCCTCGCCTATTGGTGACGGCGCTGTAGGAATGGTATAGATTCAGTCGCAGCTAACCAACCTCACAATACAACTTCAATATATCAAGAAGGGAAAAGAAGCACAAGAGAACTTGTGGTGCACAAAATGTAGAACGAACGGACACACCAAGGATAACTGTCCGACCTTCATGAACTATGTCGCATTTGATGCACCTAACCCATTAAACGACCAAGGGATACCATGGTGTCGTATATGCTAGTCAAGAGCCCATTGTGATGAAGAATGTGTGTATTTGCAAAAAGTTGTAAGTACACTTGCAAACTTATTCTGTAAATTTTGTAAATCGGTAGGACATGAGGAAAAATATTGTAGAGCATACTAGCTCTTGAAAGAAAAAATAGTTGATACGTACTTAATGAAAAATGAGGGGTTCCCTTAGGTTGAATAGGTGGAAGCCTCGTATCAACCTATGCAGTTCCCAGCTAATCAGTACCAATAGCCGTATGTGCTTCAACATTCGTATGCACACCAAAACCCCTATCAGCAAAACTACCAGTAGAACCAATACCCACCACAACAACTACACCCTCAGGGAAGGGGTGGTGGAAAATTTAGAGGATGAGGTGGTGGAGGAGGATTTGGTAGGGGGAGAGGTCTAGTTACATGCTATAACTGTGGACAACTAGGTCACTTTGCTAGAGATTGTTTAGAGCCTATAAGAACATGCTCATATTGTAAGGGACAAGACCATAATGTTGAACAAGGTCCTCAGCTGATCGCAAAGTGGCAAGCAAGGACCGTTTCCACACCCAAACCCCCACCAAACCGAAACCTAAATGAAAATGCAAATGTTCAAATGATCGTGGCTGAACCGTGAGACCTAAACATTGCTATCGTAACTAGAGGAGGTGCGAAGACTGGAGTAGAACAAGATAACCTGTAAGAACAACCGCAACCACAAGTAAGGCCCACGACGTAGAAAAAGGAATCACAGACCGACCAAAAATAGAAATAAATATTTTGGGATGTGCAATTAGACTTCATAAGCCCTGACGTACCATCAACTTCAGTGGAAGTCAAGGACATGCCTGAACGATTACAACACCTATTGCAAAAGAAGGCTTCGCCTGAGGTTAGTAAGCTAAGACCTCTTCTATCAAGTTGTTTGATGCTAATCCAAGATAAATATGCTATTGTAGAGCTACAAGAAATAATAGACAAGATCCCTGTAGAGCCACAAATTGAGAAGAAGGTTAACCAGGTGCAACGGAAATGTAAAAGCGGCCGTGAACTGAGAATGAATGCACAGATAGGTGATTATGACATGGACTATATCATCTTAGATCTGGGATTAGATGTCAATATCCTAACGCGGTAGACCTAGGAAATCATGGGCAAGCCGCGCTTGGACTGGTCTCCTATCCAACTTTGTCTTACCAATCAGGCGAAGGTACTACCCATTGGTCGATTGAGCAATGTCATTGTCGATGTTGAAGGATTGCACACATATGTAGACTTTGAGGTCATCAACATTGTGGATAATACAAATCCTTACCCCGCACTGCTAGGGATAGATTGGGCTATAGACAATCAAACAATCATAAATTTCAAAAAAGGATCCTCTCCTTTGAAGATGAGGAAATGAGACTAGTCTCTCCGATTGATCCATTTGAGGGGAAAAGATACGTTGAGCTTGTTTATAATGAGGGGAAGGCCAATTATCTTGATCAAATCTACAATGTTACAACTATGCACAAATATCATATCAGTCCGACGACAGATGGGAACCGAAGTTGGAAGTGCATGAGTTCATGTACGTCTGATTTAGGGGAGGCTTTAGAGAATTGGAAAAATTGATTACATGAAGTCTTCATGAGAATGTGTGCAAGAGTTACAAGGTCTGTGCAATGTGTGGAGACTGAGTCAAGGGAGATACCCACCTATCAGATTTTCATATACACTTTGGATGTGGTTCCCAAGACCTACGATAACTCTGGGTAGCTGTGACAAGGGACCCAGCAGGTTGCGCATGTAGTTATAAGTGATGAAAAACACCCTACAATTCATGATATAGTCCAAAAAGAAAAAGGGGGTATAGTTGAGAAGATCAACGACGCTAATGCTCACCAACACAACACAGCTACTTAGTAAGACAATATACCAAGGGATGCAGAAGATAACCCGATTAACTCCAAAAACAGTTGAAATAAGTAAATATCGTAGAGTAATACAAAAGCGCTCACAGGATGAAGCAGTTGTACAAATCATAGATCACCTGCAGAAATACCATACCCTCTTCCCTCTCAACGACAAAGAAAAAAAGGGAATGGCGGAAGACTTAGAGGGGATGAAGATACCTGTGATTATAGACTAAGCCAACTCAACAATAGCTTCCGACATAGCATTATCAATATATCAGGGTGAAGCCATACACAGAAGGAAGGCTTATCCTACAATATGATAGTAGAGTATTCAACCACCCACACAAACTAAAGGAAACTTGGATAAGGCCATATACCATCGCACAAACTATGTATATTAGCACAACACAACCCCATAAAATTCGATGGTACCCATGTCGTGAGTTTGGTGAATGAAAGTTGCCTAAAACCTTACTACGACACGTAAAAAATAAAGCAGCCAAAATACGTAAACTATTCTGTTGCAAGATTGTGACAAAACCAATAAAAAGCATGAACAATAAACCGACCAATAGTCACGTCATCGCATACACCCAAGCAGGTGACCTAAAGTGTGCACGGGTCAAGGCAAGAAGGGGCCAAAGGATGCAAAAAGCAGAAATGACAGGTTGGATAGCATTAACCAGTGGACCCATGCCAAAGATTTGTACGATTGGGGCACTTGTGTGGCATTAAATAAACACAGTACGAGGAGAAGGGTGGCATACTGTTAGATCTCATCAACCATCCTAGCACTAATTACCATAACTAGTTTGATAAGTACAAACTAAAAGGCCAGATGCAGAAATTAATGGAGAAAGCATTGGAAAAGGCAACCCAAGAGATTGATTAGATCTAAACCTCCTATCAAATGATGATTGAAAGACACTGTGGAATATGTAAATATTTAGTGTCCCCATCAAGCAGTTTTCTTTTACGCACAATGAGCACCGGAGTCGATCCATTGTAGAACTACATCCTATCACCTATCTTCCATCCCGCTCAAGCCCATGGTAATTAACATTCCCAGTGAGAGTGAGGCATCAGATGCCATTTTCATCTCTGGTTTCCTCACTGATGAGGAAGTAGAAACCCAGTCAGCCGAAGTCCCACAACTGCAACAACCACCAGATATCGACGCAATGGCAAGAACAAGGAAGCCACAAACAATTCCAACCCTTATTTCACATCCTGTGCTGAACCCAGTCTAGGGAATACTAGTTATTCTAGGCGATCCATTTGCATGACCACCGTTGAGACAAAGGAAACGTAAGGTTCTAGCCACTCTAGATGAACAAGGAAAGGCACATGCTGCTGAGAAAGGAAATGATGGTGGAGATAAATCCTGGCTACCACAGACAGAGCCAAAGGTAGAGCGAGCCGACCCGAACTTCCCATGCTACATTTGGCCAAGAAGACCCGGTGCAGTAGAAGAAGATCTCTCGAAAAAGGCAATGACCACTTTGATAGCGCCACGGATCCCTGTTGGCATGACCTTGCTGCACGATATCATCCCAAAGTTGGTTGTATTGAAGTTCCAAGGATACAACACTCAGCGTGAAGAGGGGTTGCAGATAAAAGACTGCATGGACATAACCCAGGCCACTACATGTGTTGTCAAGGTAGTCAAACTGCAGAAGTGGGCCGAGGGAATGGCCATTGCAGGACTAACCAACATGCTCTTCATACCTCACTTTGACCATAGCATATAGGTCAATACATATGTAAATTAGTTACTGGTATTCTTTCATAGAGGATACTTATGGCTGGACCAGCCATATCCGGTTAATGCTGAATTAATAGCAAGAACAAGAGGACTCCCAACTGAAGGGAAAGATCCTCTACCTTACCTGGCTCAGTACAATACTAAACACATCAAGCAGAAGCACAACCTTTAGCAAGCAGGATGTAGCTACTTGCTTGGGCTCATATAGGAAAAAAGTGTCCGTGTTGCTGCAAAAATCTTGTCCTGTAAAATATTTCATAAGATGATACCAACACAGTGTTCAACAGTGGTAGTAGAAATTGCAGATTTATGTGCACAAGGAGAAAAGTTCAACTGGTCATGGTACTTGCTAAATGCATTGATCGAAGATGCGATGCTGGCTCAACACAAGAAAGGTCACAAATTCTGCTATTCCTGGTTACTAATTTTGATTTCCTTCACTGTCTGGGCTGACCCTCCGGACTATATACACATGGATGTCCCAATATCCTGCTTGTGGTCAAGATATCATAATCTATGGGAAGACAGGGCAGAAAAAAACCACCAACAGGATAACAATATTGTATTCTTCATGCACGTAGAGGCGCTATGACAAGTTGTTTGGAAAAATCACAGGATCTGCACCACAACTGTGCACAAGTGCACTTCTTTCATCACGTTTGAAGCTGATGTACATAATATAAATCTACTGCCTACAAAATATCCACTTTGGTAGATACATCAAGTAATATTTATAGTGACCGACGACGATGTGGATGCAATTGTCAAGTTGTGGCCTGAGGAATGGCGTGGCCCACTCACAGAGCCACCACCTGAAGAACAAAATGCAGAAGAACCGCCAATTCATCAAGTTAATTGTGAAGGCCATGAAGGCGACGATGCCCAAGAGGATCCATTGCAAGAAAACATGGAGGATGATGATGATATGGAGGAATCGGACTAGCATCCTTCAGAGTAGCTGCCTGGTGGAGATCAGATGCAGAACCATGTGTAGCCTGAGGAAGGCCACTCATCTTGAAAGAAGAAAAAAGCCGATAAAATGGTGAACAAAACTATATTAATGGAGGACGAGTTACAGGAACTTGCCAACGCTGTTAAGAAAGTTGCGCAAGATAACCTTAGTGATTTATGGACCCAGCAAGTGAGCATTGCTAACAAAGTCTAGGACCACCTCAATAAGTTAACAACAACTGTCAATGATATCAAGGACACTGTGGAGGCCGAAACATATGGCGTTGATCCTAGCGTGCCACTAGTCGCACCAATGTTAGTACCATCGATCAAAGTGCTCATTCAGAAGCAGGCACTTGAAGTGAATGAAGAGACAAGCGTAGGTACTGGTGATAATAGCATTGAGATAGGCTTCCCTAGGTTGCTCTTGGAGATCTATAGCATCCAACAGGAAGCCGCAACCAAACTTTAGCTAAGGCAAAACACCATTTCTTATCAGGCAGTAAAGCAGTAAAAGAAGGCCAAACTGCACAAGGACTTGTTGGAAGGAAAGGATCGAGAACTGTAGGAGCACACCAACCTCCTGGCCAAGAAGGAGCAGGAAATATTAGCCCGAGAGCAAAGCCATGTCACGTTGGTGGATTCTATTAAGAATGCCATCGCAGCATTCCCACCAGAGGCTGGGAAAGAAGATGAAGAATCCTTGGCTAAAGTTTCCAGGCTTGCAAAGATTGCACAAGATCTTCAGCACCAAGTAGAAGATCTACAAGCCTGACAGATACCAAGCACACCCTAAGAGGTGATGGAAGAAAGAAGAACAACAGTGTTTGAAGCTGCTGACAAAATCAAAGGCGGAGAAGCACTCTGCGTAAAGGTCATAGACAATGTTGCGACCATTTGGGAAAAATTGCTAAAGGATGACGCAAATGAGAAAATAAGGCAGTGTATATGAGAGACAGATGAGCGCATCACTGCTGCGAAGGTGGAAATGCGGAAGCTACCCCTCCAACAAAAGGTCATTAAGAATGCAGAGATCAAAAGTCTCCAACAGGAATTCCAGACCCTTCGTGAGCAAGAGAAAGCAAGGGAAGTCTAGGTTGAGGGATTTTAGTCGAAAGCAGAACATCTCACAGAACATATTTAGCCGATGCAGCAGAAGCTTCAAAGCATACTACAATCGATAGAGAAAGACTTGTTGGAACATGTACAGTTCGACCGTGTGGATAAATTGACTGCGCAAGCAAAGGAAGTTGCGGTGGAAGTTGCTAAGATAGAGTAATGGTGCAGGCATTCCAAGGAAAGGTTTGTGCTCCTGCGCAACCAGACCTAGAACCAACAAGTTAAAAATAATGCAAGTAAATACGACCAAGGCACTCGGCTGAAAAAAAAAAAAATTTGAAATTTTGAAATTTTTGAATTTTGGAGGCAACCATAGCGCCGCGTGTGCATAACAAGGATTTGGAACTACAAGCAAAATTTGTGTATACATGATGATGCACATTAAATTTGCCTCCAAACTAGTTATGAAGCAAATTATGGCAAGTCCAAGGCAGCTGGCAAGTACTGATGGACCGTTAAATGCATCAAGATTCAATGGAGAATTAACACTTGAAATAGGACAGCGCTGCAGGAAGATCAAGTGTGGGGAAATCTATAATGGTGGCCATCCATCTCATCCACATGTGATCATGACTATAAATACCCAAAAGTGGTGACGCCGATAATCATATCATATCTAAGAAGGAAATCCAGTACACAAGATGAGGGTCTTGTCTTAATAATGCACTTGGATAAGCTTGCAGGGAATATGACCCGATGCTCTTCCTATAAGATTGGGGTTCACTTGCACCAACCATACATCACTATGTTATGCTTCTCAACCACCAGATACAGTTACAAATGAGTTGGGGAGTGTCTTATCGAGCATCCTTGAGGGCTAAAGTTGTTGCTGCAGCTTTTAGCATGTCGGGTGTATCCAGAGACAATAAGAAGGAAGATGGTGATAGTCTCCTAGTTACTTTAACCCATTGACAAGCCTTCGGCAAAGTCATCCTTGGATATTAGTATATCAGTAGAGTAGCGGTCCTGTCGGTGGCACCAGAGCGGACTCCAGTAGGGACTAGAGACCTGACCCATTTTCACAAACTCTGTGGGGTCCGAACCAGAGTCCCTGTCATCTTTCACAAAGTCTGCAGGCTTGGAAGGTGGCCACATCTTCCACCCATCCAGGTGGGGTTTCCAGCTCTTAGAAAACTACAGTAGGGCCAATGGGAAAATGTCGGCTTGTACTCTATGCTACTCAGGTGATATTTGTCACAATTTGGAAAATCACTCACCTCCACCTCCCTAGATAGCAGGGCTTGTCTGGTTTTCAATATGGACAAGTATTCAAAGTTCATATCTATGGAAAAAAGGGTGGTGAAGAACAAGTTGCATAAGAGATGAACTCGAAGAAGAGAAACAAGAGAACAAGCCACAACAACCCATAACAACCATGCATCAAACCCTAGGAGCATGAGAATGGCAGAAGAGCCAAGGCCACCTGGCTTGTTGTGTCGGAATGGGATGCTTACCATCCTTGGTGAAATTGGAGGCAGACTATGACAATATGATGAGAGAGTCCCAGATAAAAGACAACATTCCTGTTCGTAGGGATCTTGGTCCCAATAAGAAGCACATAAGCTTACCTGGTTGGCTCAAGCGAACTCTAAAATCAAATCCTCCGTTACCCATCCTCTAAATGGTGCCAAGAAACAAGCTATATCAGTGTGCTTACCTCGCAATGCACTTAAGTTTGTGAAAAATTGGCATTGAAGGAACCTGAAAAAAAAGAAGAGAGAGAGTAAGGAGCAGGATGCGCAAGGTAAAATGTAGCTGCAGCCGAAGTTGCGGAATTTTTTTTGCAAAAGATACCACGCAGGTCAAGACACTCATATGAACCTTTCTTCATGGCTCGGGACGAGCCACAGGTGAGTGTTGGGGGCCTGTTTGCCCGGGAAAGGGCCATAAGAAGGAAGTTCATGCGTGCAACCAAGGAAAATGCACCACATGCACGTTAGAAGCAAAGGAAGATCATGAAGGATGAAAAGGGCCCACGAAGGTAGAACAGAGAGGTGTGTGGCAAAGGAAAGGCAAGCGCGGAAGCGTGCAAGGGGAAAATGAGCGGAAAGTGACAGATGCAAAATTTAGATCATGGTCGTATAAGACAGTGTAAGCTTGCAGCGACGCACGTATGAGAAGATATTTGTAAGTCAGGCCGATAGTGCCTCGTGTCAAGTCATGATCACCACAGCTGTAACTAGAGGGGTGGCTGATGGTGACAGCTAATATACTGTCGGTATGCAGTTGGACCTGCGTGGCCATGTAAATTAGTATAAATAGGAGGGATGCAATGGTTAAAAGGTTGGTCTATCAGGTTTTCATTGATCCATGTTCAGTTTCCAGTGGTAGTTTGCTATTCAGCGGTAATCCATGGAGGGGGATGTCAGTTTTGTTGTAATAGAAATCAGAAGAGGAGTAGACTTAGGAAGAGTATGGTAGCATTAGAGGGGCTGTTGAGCTGCAGATCTGACTGTAGTGTGAGTAGACCACTAGGAATAGGAGTAGATTAGAAGAGCGAACCAGAGAGCATGAGAACTATAAGTTTGAACTTAAAGACATATCTCAAGATCAGTCTGCATCTCTTAGACTGCAAGGTGCTGTATCCTTTTTCATGCTAGATGAAGAGCACCTTGTTGGTTTTTCACAGATGGGTTTCCATGTTATTTCTTGTGTTTGAATGAATGGTTGATGTGGTGAATGTTTATGTGATTGATTACTAGTTTCTTTTCGTATAATGTTAAATGTTCTTCAGTATCTGTTAGTTTCTTGCAATTGGTAAATGGATGAACATAATGCATTGTTGAATTGAAACTGTATATATATCATTCTGTATGATTCCTGTTATGAATCCTGACTTAATTTGTAGAGTTGATTGACATGAATCAACTGCACCACATGAGTTGCGCCAGCTACGAGGTGGAAAGAAAAGTCAGGTCATGCACGATGACATATGGTTGTGCTCGATCATGCATAACTAACTCCTATTTCCAACCATCCTACTGCCTTCATTGAGCTCCTTAGCTGTGAGCCAAGGGAATATACTTCCACAACAATCGCAGAAACATGGTTCCGGTGGTTTCCCATCTATGAGATATCTTTGGTGAGACTGCACCTGCTTCGCAGGTGTTGCCGATGGGGCTTGCTCTATCGGGCTAGTATCTCAGGTATTTGTTGGATCGGTGGGCTGCGCAGAACCTGGGTCACACGAGTGGGGAAAAGTGGCCAACAACAGTAGTGAAAGTGGTAGTAACAACAGAGAAATGAGAAAATTTAGTGATTCTACCCACCACCACAAATATGCAATCCTTACCAAATACTTTGGGAAAAATAGTGATGAAGTCCATGGAAATGCTCTCCCATTTTTGTGTTGGAATTGGCAAGGGATGTAAGAGACCAACTGGATGAGTGTTCTCCACTTTATTTTTCTGACATGTGGGGAATTCATTAACATACTTAATAAAATCATCCTTCAACCCTTTCCATGCAAATATTTCCCTCAACATTCGGTATGTTTTGAAGAAACCAGGGTGACCTGCTAGAGGAGAATCATGAGCCTTTTTTTTAAATTTAAACCTTCAAACTTGAATTAAGGACCAAATAGATTTTACCTTTGTAGTAAATGATTCCTTCCAATACCTTATTCCTATAAACATTGTTAGTCCCATCAAAAATTTCACAAGAAAATTAATCTTTGGCATACTCTACTTCTAATGTGGCTTTCTAATTTCCTGCTACATCCATGAGAGAAATAGAAGGTCTTATAGAAAAGGAATCAACTACCACATTATTTTTCCCCTTCACATATTCAATATCAAATTCAAATTCTTGAATCTTACTCACCCACTTTTCTTTCCTTTCATTTAAATCCTTTTGAGTGAGGAAGTACCTCAAGCTGTTATGGTCAGTTTTGACTACAAATTTTGTTCCCACCAAGTATTGTCTAAACTTGATCAAAGAATGCATGATATCCAACATTTCTTTATCAAAGATGGAGCAAAGCCTCTCATGTGGCTATAACTTCCTACTCTCAAAATATATTGCACGTTTTCCTTATTTTAAGACTGCTCCAATGCCTTCCCCTGATGCATCACATTCCAATGGTTTAGAAAAATCAGGAAATGCTAGAATAACATAATTGATTATAACCTCCTTCATTATTTGGAAATAATTTTCAACCCCTTCATGCCATTGGAAATCATATTTCTTTGTCAAAAAAGTGAGAGTTGAAGTGATTTGGGAGAACCCCTTTACAAAATTTCTATAGTAGGTGCAAATTCCAATGAATCATCTGATTCAGTGAGACTTTTGGGACAAGGCCACTCTAAAATGGCTCTTATTTTCTCCATATCCACCTTCACACCATCTTTACCAATGATGTGTCAAAGATACAAGATCTCTATCAAACCAAACTTACTTTTTGACAGCTTAGTAAATAAAGCTTGATCATGCATAATTTTTAATACCTCTTCTAGATGACGCAAGTGTTCCTTCCAAGTTTTACTATAATAAGAATGCCATCAAAGAAAACAAGTAGAAAATTACAAATTTTCTTTTGGAAGTGTTGTTCATGCATGATTGGAATGTGGCTGATGCATTTTTCAAGCCAAAGGCATGGAAACAAACTCAAAGTGACCATGGTGGCATCTGAAAGCAGTCTTTGGTATGTCTTCTTCTCTCATTCAAATTTGATGATAACCTGATCTAAGGTCAATATTTGAGAAGAAATTGGACCCATGGATCTCATCCATGAGCTCATGAATCCTTGGCACAGGGTATCTATTCTTGATTGTCTTCTTGTTTAATGCTTTGAAATCAATGCACATTCTCAAGGTTCCATATTTCTTTTTTACCATAATAATTGAAGAAGAAAATGGGCTAGAATTAAGACTTATGAGACCCAAATCCAAGACTTCTTTAATGGCCTCTTCAATCTCATATCAAATCCTTTTGGGATGCATATAAGGCTACATTTTGATAGGTTGTGTTCCTATATCTAACTCAATTTTATGCTCAACACCTCTATCCGGTGGCCTTCCTAGGGGGAGGTATCCAAAAAAATTCTCATACTTACTCAATAGTTTCTCTATCTCCGTAGGATGCTTGTAAATGTTCAAGTGGGGTTTAGGAGATTTAATTAAAGATTCAACATCCAACTCTATATCTCCATGCCTTAAGATAGTCCTCATGCTATGAGAAGACACTACTTGATTTGAGTAAGTGTGCATTCCCCTCAACAAGATGGGTTTCCCTTTTGAATTTTTGAACCTTATTTCAGGGACTTGATAATTCACTATATATCCCCCTAAATATTATATCCATTGTACTCCAAAAACCACATTTGTATCAGCCACATTCACTACATAAAAATTATCAGTGATAATATGATTTCCTAGAGTAACTTGAAGCTTTGGAATCCATTTAGTGCAGTCCATAGAATTGTTACCTGGGATGATGACTGTGAAACCATTAAAATTTCCATCTTGTAAATTTCTCCTCTCCACCAAGGATGCATCTATGAATTTTGAGTGGCCCCACCATCCACTAGAACCGTGAACTTTTGGCCTTGTATGCTGCCTTGAGCCTTAAGGTGTGATATCTAGGTACACGCAAAAGTGCTACAATTTTTCCTGTATCAGGAGTGGGTTCTTCTTCTTTTGTTGTTTGATACCCTTCTTCTTAGGATGCAAGATGCACCTCTTCATCCTAGTCCTCCTCTTCATCATCTTCAGAAAAAACTTCAATGTAGTGTGCCTTCCCCTTGGCACATCTATGTCCTGGGACTGTTGGGAAAAATATTGTCTTGAATAATTTACCTAATATTTAATTATCAACCGGGGTTGGTAGGCTTAGAGTTGCTACAAAATATATGCGAAGGTAGAGAGTATTGTGGTAATACTTTAATAAGACAAAGACTCAAAGATATTGAGTTGAACTCCTAAGGATATAACTTAGTTAAGTTAATAAAAGTAGAGGACTAGGTAGAGTGGTATAAAATTATACTACTCTACTTATAAACAATTACTCAAAGACAAAGATATAGACAATGTAATGACAACAAAATATTCTATAAGAAGGTTTATTTTACTGATAAACAACTTAGAAGGAAGAATTTACAACAACTAATTATGTTTCCTAAAAGCTATACATGCAACTAATAGATAGCCACTAATTCCATTCTCCTTGATTATTTTGAGGATAAGGGTTTACTGTAATCGAGACAGGAACAGGAGAAGTATAAAAATGGCTTTCAAATGAAGTGAAGAAGCTAAAGGGAATTAGATCTAACTTAATCTCTATAAAAATATGTAGACTAAGAACTGCCCAAATAAAATCTATAGTAAACATAATGATCTATAAACATATAAACATTTGAACTTTACTTGCAAAAGATAAAATAATATTACAAGGAGGTAAACATAATCTATGAGCAAACAGAAGACTTATAAAGATGATCTAAATTATATTCTATGGATTCTTTTAAAAACCATATGATTAAGAAGATAAATTGTATTACTATGAGAAATGATACTAATCTATTAATACATTTAAAACTTTATATGTGAAGGAACAATTCAGATTTAATTACAAGTCAATACAAAAGATTAAAATACATAACATAATTCTTTAGGCATAAGGTGAGAAGAAAGGAAAAAAATTAACAATGAAGTCTAACAAGTAGTATAACAATCTTATTTAAGAATCTTAAGAGAAAGTACAATAACTATCTAACCACTACCATTAAAACAGAATCAGAGAACTAAGAAGACAAGATCAAAACAGATTAAAGACACACAGGGCTGAATGAGCGACTGGATAGCAGGTTGAAACGAAGGTTTGTATAAGGGGCAGTACAGGCTGTCTAAATGACAGTCTGTTTAAAGAAAATGCTAAAACTTCAAGAAAACAATGAATATAGATGATTTATTGAGGGAAACTGTCTCATGCATATGCTAATGAAATGTAAAAGAAAAAAGTAAATCTACTTAATGATTGAATTCCATAACAATATAACCTAAGATCATTTCATAATTTGAAAAGGAAATTACATCATCAAATAGACTGAAATACTCTTAAGCAAATTCATGAAAAAAACATAAATAAATAAAACTAAATTTACTATGATTTAATCAAAGGAATTTTAGTCTAGAAATCAAACAATGAATTGTAAAGAATTTGCAAAAGAATTTGGAAACTATTCTAGGAGCAACCGGTTGCTAACTAGTAGGAGAAACCTACATAATCAGCATAATACCAATGGAATCTATACTACAGAAAACATAAATGATTACCATTAGAGAGAATTTGAGGTAAAAAATGGGCCTCCTAAGAGATGTACTACAAAAATATAAGATATATTAAAATATTACAAGTTAGGGGTTTTATGGGGTAGGTATATATGAC